>PVJC01009487.1:0-45856 GCA_004026665.1 Murina feae | reverse complement strand
GGGGGCAGCCATCTTGTGATGGTCAATTTGCACATTACTCTTTTATTAGATAAGATGGTAATATTTACAGGGAAGTGTAGCCAGCTGGACTTTTGGTCAATTTCCCAGCCCTGTCATGTCAATTTTTAGAGAGTATGACCCCCCACCCCCATTACACACACACACAAACACCTCTGACTAGATAGCAGGTCCCAGGACTCTGGCTCGAGGCTGTGTTGATTAAATCAGAAGTGAGCACCCAAATCAAGACAGGCTTAGACCAGGAAACAGGATTTGGAAATACAGGGGGATTCAGGGGGTCTCAGGAGTCTATCTGCTGGGTACTTGAACTAAGAAATGACATAAAGTTGAGGCTGGGGCAGCCATGCTACTTCAAAAGAAAATGAAAGGGAACATGCTAGTGAGAGAGATGAGCAACAGTCATGCAGAGAGAGAAAGTAATGGGCGAGGATGTAGCTCCAGGAAGACAAAGCAATTAGCCAGCTACACCGGTACCTCCAGATGCCTGGCTAACATACCTGACCTTGGATTCCAGGACATACTCCGGGTTTTTCTAACAAATTCCCCTCTTTGTTTAAGTAAATTTGAATAGATTTAATTCCAGAAAGGAGGGGGGCAGGAAATCCCTGTCTAAGATAGGAACAGGAAGGTATGGGACCTTGGTTTTAGTTTGTTTAAATAGCACCACAAAGACAGGGGACCATTCAATTAACCAGTGATTTCTGACTTCTCAGCATTATACTATTATCCTTTCTGTGTTGATCAGGAAAAAGTGCATCTATATTTAAAATAGATGATGTAGCCCCTTGTCACTTTGGGAAATATTCTTGAATTAGATAACAGAATTTCTGATTTTCCAGAGATTTCAACAGGGTCATCTAGACTTTCAAATTATCATATGTAGTAATTGTTACTGAATTATGAGCTGATAAATTCATACCGTCTTATAAAACATTACAGATGAGAGGAGGCGTGGAGAAATAGGCTTATATCCCTTCTCAGTCAGGATCAATTTCAGAAGAAACTCAGTAGTGCCAAGAATAACGGATTGTTCTCCCTGTGATGAAATGCACTTTCCAGCAATAGTGAGTCCTTCCCACCAGTACTGGGTTACGATGTCAACATGACTTGGTTATTCTCTTGCCAACATGAGGATTGGCCTTGTTACTCAAGTGCCAACATGAGAGCTCAGTCCTCGGTTTCTCTTCCAGAAGTGAGAGCATGACCACCCTGATGAACAAGATAGCTCCTGCTGCCAAACACCCCTGCGCAGGAGGCTGCTAACCAGTGCCACCTGCGCTGAGCTGCAGGGCTTTCTTCTCTGGATTTGGATGTAGTATTTTACACGTATATTTGAGTCGTTTGCCAGCCTTTGGCAATTTCCAAGTTTCCCACAGATTAATGAAAAATCCAGCTGTTTCCAACTCTTTGGAACAGAGCAATATGTGATAAAATGAAGATAGAGGAAACCTTTATCCAATTTCTCCAGCAGTCGGAGAGATTTGGAACATATTGGGAAGAAAAATTGCAAGCTCAGTTGTTCAAAGATTTTTCAAAAGGAGAAGAAAGAAAGCTTTGTATTAAATTTCTGAGAATACCTTTTATTTACCAAACAGAGAGGGCTAAAAGCTATTCTTTGATTAATCAGGTATGAGCTCATGCTGCCTTCCTAACTCAGCCTGGAAGTAATTTTAGTGAAAGGTGAGCAGCGATGGCTAACGTATTTGGATGTTTTAACAATGATATGAGGACAGGTTTCAGGGCAGCAGCTAAATGAAGCGCTTGTGTCAGCCAAAGCTCCTCCAACTATCCTTGCTGAAGGACCATCCTCTCTGTTTGTTTGCTAATTTAAAATCTTTCTCACAATCTTTTCAACAAGTAGTGCTCAACTGGGTCCCCATAGGCGAGGGGAGGGGGGAAGACACATCCACACTTCCCACCCTTTACAAAAATTAATTCAAAATGAATTATAGAGCTAAATGCAAAATCTACAACTAACAATTTCTAGAAGATTCACTATGACACCAAAAGCATGATGCATAAAGAAAAAAATTGACAAATTAGAATATATCAAAATTAAGAACTTCTCTGCTCTTCAAAAGACACTGTGCTGTCAAATACAAAAAAAAAAAATGCAAAACAGTCTGAGAGAAAATGTTTGCAAAGCACATATCTGATAAAGGCCTTGTATCCAGAATACATAAGAACTCTCATAACTCACTAAGAGGAAAAGAAATCTATTTTTTTTATTTGGCAGAGAATTTGAACAGACACTTTGCCAAAGAAGATATAAACATGGCAAATAAAAAGAGGCTCAACATCATTAGTCAAACACAAATTAAAACCATGAGATCCTATGACAAAGGCTAGAATTTGAAAAACTGACAATACCTAGTGCCTACAGGGATATGGGGCCACTGGGACTCCGATACCCTGCAGATTGGGCTGTAAGACAGCACAGCCCCCTTGAAAAACAGGTTTACAGTTTCTTATAAACTTAAACATGGACTTTTCATATGACCCAGCAATCCCATCCTAGGTATTTACTCAAGTGGAATAAAAACCTGTGTACATGCAAAAATCTATGCACAAATGTTTATAGTGGCCTTATTTGAAACTGCCAAAAACTAGAAACAACCTGAATATATGCTAACTGGAGAACTGATAAATTGTGAGATATACATGGACTACTACTCAGCAATAAAAAGAAATAAACTGGTACTATGCGCAACATGGATGAATCTCAAACGCATTATGCCAAGTAAGAGAAGCCAGACTCAAACGGCTACATAAGGTATACAAATATTGAATTATTATATTGTACACCAGAAAATAACATAACATTTCATTGTCGATTGTGGCTCAAGTTTTTAAAAATAAATAAATTTTAATAAAATAAATTTTAAAGGCTGCATAATGGATAATTGCATCTATGTGCTACTTTTACAAAGGCAAACTATAGGAAGAAAATAATAAACCAGGAGCTGAGGATGGTGGGAGAGATTGATTGACCACAAAAGGGCAGGAGGAAATGTTAGGGGCGATAGAACTTTCTATAACTTCACTGTGGTTTGGCTACAGAACTGAACATTGGTGCCAAAACTCACACTAAAAGGGGTGACTTTTATTGTGTATAGATTTTGCCTTAATTATTAAAATGGGAGACAATCCTTCACAGACTGATACTATTGCAAGGTAAATAAAATTAATTTCTAGGGGGGAAAATGGTACAAGAAACGCCTACATAATAAAAGTCCAAATTTTATATCATTAGATTCAATAAACATAAAAATTTTTTGTCAAAAGTTGGTGGGAAGGAGACAGGCAGACACAGAAGCAACCTGTGCCCACAAGCGTAGAAATGTCCTCAGAAGAGTCTGGGGAAGCCACGGAGCACAGAGGGAGGGCGGGTGGGGAATGGGAGAGAAGTTGAAGGAGGATCATGAGACAAAAGGGGGAGTGGCTGTGAGAATGGGAAGATTCTTGGCAGAAGAGGTCATCTGAGTCATTTTAATGACCCAGGTGAAGGCTGGTCAGACTCCTCAGTTGCACAAGCACACTCAGGCCATGAGGAGATGCCTTGAGACACCATCCTTTTATAAGATTAACAAGGCTATTCAAATAGTAACTATCTGCCACATATGCCTATTAAAATGCTTTGTTAATTAAAATTAAATAAAATAAAATTCAGACTAAAAAAAATCAGTTTCTCATTACACTAGCCACATTCTGAGTGCTCAGTAGCTGCATGCAGTGAGTGGCTACATGATCAACAGCGTAGTAGCACTCCATCATCATAGAAAGTTCCATTGGGCAGCACTACTCCAGCGAGGCTGTGCTAGTCCTCCCATCACACATAGTCCATGGGAAAACTATAAGCCCAACCAATCTCCCCAGCCAAGGCCTTTCTTACACAGTGCAGATCAGTGGGGACCTGGCCCTCTGGTGCCCACTCTTTCCTCACAGAGGCAGAGTAACTGCTTGCTTTCCATAGACTAAGGGTGCCATTGACATTTGGCTCCCTTCAAACTATAAACATCTAACAAGATCCAGATGCACAAGTAGTGGATTTAAAGTGCTGTCAATATGGACATTAGGGCCTGAAACGAAACACTTGGCATTTGATGTAACTAAAATGTTAAACTCAGACCTAACCTGTTTGGCTCAGTGGATAAAGTGTCGGCCTGCGGACTCAAGGGTCTCAGGTTCGATTCCAGTCAAGGGCATGTGCCTTGGTTGCGGGCACATCCCCAGTAGGGAATGTGCAGGAGGCAGCTGACTGATGTTTCTAACTCTCTATCCTTCTCTCTTCCTCTCTGTAAAAAAAAATCAATAAAATATATTTTTAAAGATAATAATAAAATGTTAAACTCACATTTTCTTGGTTTAATAAAATGTGAACAGCAAATTTTTAGGTTGGAGCCTTCACAAATGTGTATGTGTTTGTATGAATGTGTGCATGCTGTGTTTTTTTTTTTTCAAGATAGAGTCAAAAATAAAGCTTCAGTGATAATGATCATTTTTAATGGGCCCAAAATGTTATTTGTGATAAATGCGTTGTCACACAAAATCCTTTGCTGAGTTGAGTGATAAAATAAAATTGCTGATAAACCACCATGTCTGAGAAGAGTGAAGACATGGACAGCGGAAGAGATTGGAACTGTCAGAAAATAGGAACCTTCCCAAAGATGTGACATCATCTCCGTGTTTTCCCCAGGAAGGACTGGCCGAAACGTGCCAAGACGCAAACGACTGACTTAATGCAAAGTGAAACATGGCAAGCTTTGGAGCTGTGGAGGGAGTTTAGAAAGCAATAATGGTTATATTAAATGCTTGACTCAAGATAAGCATGACAGTTTAAAACACACACACACACAAAAAAACTTGCTTTTCCAATCAACAGGATCGTAAAATATACTTTCACTCTCTGACACCGATTTTATCTCTTCCCGTCCTGTTTAAAATGTAAACGTGGGAAAGTGGAGACTTACTTTTCCTTGTTCCTCCCACTAACGACAAACAACAACAAAGCCTAGACATTATATAGAACAAATGTGGGAGACTCTGAAAGGTGGGATAAAGCAAAACTGTCAGGGGGCTCCAGACCCCAGGAATAAAATGGTGGGGATTTCCTCGGTTGTCTTTTTACGTCATGCGCCTCAGACTGGGAGCTGAAAGAGCTGCCGAAAACGCCAACAAGTGTAGGCCAACAACAATAACAACAACAGTCTGCTCTCTTTGGCCAAAGGACCAGGAAAGGAACAGCCTAGCAAGACAAAACTTTTAGACGATAAAAGTTTAATTGCCTTAAACCAATCAACACATGGAAAATACTATGGCTCAACCCCAAACCTGTGCCAATGAAGGCTAATTTCACCCTCTAGAGCAGTGGTTCTCAACCTTCTGGCCCTTTAAAACAGTTCCTCATGTTGTGACCCAACCATAAAATTATTTTCATTGCTAGTTCATAACTGTAATGTTGCTACTGTTATGAATCATAATGTAAATATCTGATATGCAGGATGGTCTTAGGCGACCCCTGTGAAAGGGTCATTCGACTGCCAAAGAGGTCGTGACCCACAGGTTGAGAACCTCTGCTCTAGAGGGTGTAATGAGGTGCCAAACCCTCACTCCCAGACACAGAGACCACATGGAAAGCCTGGACTTCTACCTGACCCAGCAATAGTGAGGCATCCCTCCCTCCCCTGCTGGAGTGATGGCAGGGGAGACCTAGTAGACAGTCAGGATGTTCGTCATTACTATTGGCACTAGCAGTGCTGTCCGTGGAGACCATGTGGGGAGAGTAACAAGGCTTCCTGCTAGCCCTCCCAGCCAGGGAGGTATCAGTAAAAGCCAGGTGGGTGTCAGAGCCCCCACCCAGCACAGGGAACGTGCTGGAGTGCCAACAGAGGCATGGTAGAGCCACAGGACTTCTGATAATGAGGTACTTCCTCTCCTCCCCGTGATAGAGGGTTGATGGAGGAAGCCAGCTGAAACAGAAGGGTTAAATAGGATTTAGGACATTACAACGCAATATCCAAATTGTCCACATTTTAATCAAAAATACTCAAAATACTCAGAACCAGGTAGGTGCCAAACTGAATGAAAAAAGACAATCAACAGATGCCAACACTAAGTGACAAAGGTGTTTGAACTATCTGACAAGAATTTGGCAGTTGTCATAAAGTGCTACAGCAAGCAACTATGAATGTGCCTGAAAAAAAAGTAAAAAAGTAGAAAGTCTCAGCAAAGAAATAGAAAGATTCACTAAAGAAATTTGTTTAAAAATTAAGAAAAAACAAATGAAAATTTTAGAGCCCTACATGTCCTTCAAATTTTGCTATATCCACAATGTGAAATATTACTTATCGATAAAAAGGAATATATTATTGATACATGCAGCAACCTGAATGAATCTCCAGAGAATTATGCTGAATGAAAAAAGCCAATTCCAAAAAGTTACATGCACTATAATTCCATGAATATCACATTCTGGAAATGAGAATGAAGACAGATTAGTAGTTGCCAAGAGTTAAGGAAGGTGTGAGAATGACATGGGCGTGGATGGCTATAAAAGGGCAAGTTGAGGGATCCTTGTGGGGATATAAGTGTTCCATATCTTGAAACTAGACTGTTATCTTATACTATACGCAAAAATTAACTCCAAATAAATTAAGACCTGAGAACATAGAATTCATAGGAGAAAACGTGGGTGATAAGTTCTTTGACATCGTCAGTCTTGGCGATGATTTTTTGGATCTGACTTTAAGCGAAATAAGACAGTCAGAGAAAGGTAAGTATCACATGATCTCACTCATATGTGGAATATAATGAACAAAATAAACTGATGAAGAAAAATAGATCCAGAGACATAAAAACATGGAACAAACTATTGTATCTCAGAGGGAAGACGAGGAAGGGTGGGTGAGTGAGTGAGAAGAGAGCAACTGGGGAGCTTGTCTAAATGTATGCATAACCCATGGACACAGACAATAGGGTGGTGAAGGCCTGGGGTGGGGAGCGGGGGTGGACCAGAATAGGTCATTGGGGGGAAATAGGGACATGTGCAATACTTTCAACAATAAATATTTTTTTAAAAAAATAGAAGCAGCCCTAACCGGTTTGGCTCAGTGGATAGAGCGTCGGCCTGCGGACTGAAAGGTCCCAGGTTCGATTCTGGTCAAGGGCATGTACCTTGGCTGCGGGCACATCCTCAGTGGGGGGTGTGCAGGAGGCAGCTGATCAATGTTTCTCTCTCATTGATGTTTCTACCTTTCTTTCCCTCTCCCTTCTTCTCTGTTAAAAATCAATAAAATATATTTTAAAAAATAAAAATAAAAAATAAATAAATAATAAATAAATAAATAAATAGAAGCAAAGGCAAAAATAAACAAGCAGGACTACACCAAACTAAAAAGCTTCTGCACAGTAAAGAAAACAATCAACAAAATAAAAAGGCAACCTACTGAATGAAAGAAAATATTTGTAAATATTATATCTTATAAGGGGTCAATATCCAAAAATATATAATGAACTAATACAACTCAATAGCAAAAAAAAAAAATAAATCTAATTTTAAAATGGGCAGAGGAACTGAATAGATATTTTTCAAAGAAGATATACAGATGGCCGACAGGTATGTGAAAAGATGCTCAATGTCACTAATCATTAGGGAAATTCAAATCAAAACCACAATGACATACCATCCAAAACATGTTAGAACGGTAATTATCCAAAGCAAGAAATAATAACTGCTGGGGAAGATGCGGAGAAAAGGGAATGCTTGTGTACTGTTAGTAAAAATGTAAGTTGGTGTAACCACTATGGAAAATAATATGGAGGTTCCTCTAAAAAAATTAGAAATAATACTACCATATGATCCAGCAATTCCATTTCTGGATATTTATGCAAAGAAAATTAAATTACAAATTCAAAAAGATATATCCACCCCTATATTCATTATAGGATTTTATACAATAGTTAAGATATGAAAACAACTTACATGTCTATCAATAAATGAATCAAGAAGATATTTTATATATATAGTTTTATTATATATATTTTATATAGATATTATATATATTATATATATTGTATATATATATTTTAAAAACCATACATACCTGGTAATACTATCCAATCATTAAAAAAAATGAAATCTTGCCATCTGCAACCATATGTATGAACTTTGAGGGCATTATGCTAAGTAAAATAAGTCAGACAATACCATATGATCTCACTTATATGTGGAATCTAAAAAAATAAATATTTAAACAAAAAAATCAACCTCATAGATACAGAGAACAGACTGGTGGCTGCCAGAAGGGGAGTGTTAGGGGTGGGTGCAATAAAGTCAGTAAGTCGTGGGGCTGTAATGTACAGCATGGTGACTATAGTTAATAATATTATATTGCATATTTGAAAGCTGCTAAGAGAGTAAATCTTAGATGTTCTCATTAGAAGAGAAAAAAATTTTAACTATGTATAGCTACGAATGTTAACTAGAATTATTGTGGTGATCATTTCACAATGTATACAAGTAATGTACACCTGAAACCAATATAATGTTACATGTCAATTATACCTGAATTTTTTTAAATGTTGTATAGATTGATGGTATTAATGACAATTTCCTAGTTTTGAGATTGTACCTTGGTATTGCAAGCTGTAACCATTAGGGGAAACTGGGTAAGGAGTACATGGGATATCTCTATATTATTTCTTACAACTGCCTATAAATGCATAATTATCTGAAAAGAAAAAGGTTAATTTTTAAAAGCAGAAACAGTACAGCTTCTAAGACAGACAATTTCACTAATTAGGACCAAATACCTAGTGATTTAGGATTCATTTCCCACCCTCCAATCTAATACCCATTAAACTACAATACCCACTGTTATGAAATTTCTTTACTGACAATTGAGTACAAATTAATTCTCCATCCAAGGAAACACAGCTCTGATTTGCAGACAAAGGACAGAGGAAGACCTAAGAACCATGAGCTGCACTTCTTTTCTGGGCACTCCATAATACTTACAATTCCTTAGGCAAAAAAAGACCTAGTAGTTAATGTGCTATAATTCAAAAGCATTTATTATATGTCCTACCATTTGCCTAGGTTTGTATTTGCTTCATTTAATATTTCAACTCTTTGATAACAAGACAGTTTGACTGCACAATCACTAGCTCTCCCCTCCTCCCACCCTCAGCTCTAACATTTACAACTCCAGATCCCACTCCCTCAGTCATCTTAGAACAAACTGTTATTAATAGAACAGTACCTTGTGACCAGAGAAAAATAACACCATTATTTTGTCATTAGCAGGTAATGTCTGTCCCTTTAAATCAATATTACTGAGGTAGTTAGTGCTGCACAAAGCCTGAGTAACACAGATGGGTTACTGGGCAGTGAGAAGGTCAGAATCACTTGGAAATTACCATTCCTCTTTTTACTCATTTCCTACTGCCCAGAACCAATCTATGTGTCGTTCTTGGAAGAAAAAAAAAAATGATGGCCACGGAAATTGTTTTTCCATGGCTCTGGCAAATGTATGCAAGACCTAGAGGTGGAGAACTGTGTTTTCTAAAAGAGCATGTGCTTTCTCAAAAATGCACTCAGGGATTTTAGCAGAAAAACTGTCTCCAACTCAACTGCAATGAAGACAGTGAGAACTTGGTGAAGGCCTATGGGATGGGGCTGGGTGGGGGGGGAAGTGGGGGGAAATGGGAGACATCTGTAATACTGTCAACAATTTTTTTATTAAAAAAAAAAACAGTGAGAACTCACTTTGTGTTGTTCAAACCCTATCATGAGCATCACAGCTTTGGAACTGGGATCCTGTCCTAACCATACTCAAATCCAAATTTCTTTGTGGGTGAGAAGAGATGAAATTCACTGTTACATCTTAGGACAAGAAATGTTTATAAACTATCTTCAAAGACTCCTTACAAGATATAACAGCCCTTACTCAACACAACATTTGGATGAATTAAGTGTAAATAAATATTAAAATGGCTATTAAATTTCCACTCAAATGCATACACGTGGGTTTAATACTAATAATTAAAAAAGAAAAGCTGGCAAAACACATGTAGAATTTAGCCAAACACAAAATGCTTGAAAAATAAGGCAGACTTTCTGAAAACATAGAGCACTACTGGGCGTGCTCGTCCCTGGTGACAAGAAATTGAGAAATTGAAACAAAGTCCATTTAAATAAACTCTCTGCTCTCACCCGATGCTACAGTTCATTCCTGCCAAGGGGCCTGGTGGTGTAAACTGGCCCCTTAGTGCCAAGAACAAAGCATGGGTCTCCACGAGCCGCCCATCTGTCAGGGCCCCAGGCTCGGATGCCACTAGGGCAGAATTTTATCTCCTCCACCTCCAACCAGGGGACATGTTCAGGCAGAAGTCTCACTTGCTTTTAATCCTTATTTTCTTACCACCGGTTCTTGAAGGGCATTTCAACCCCCCACCTCTGAGGTTGAAATGACTATCATCACGCCTCTAGAACCTTAGGCTTGTACCTATCCTGACCTGGAGTCCCTTCAGTGACATTACAAAACTGCATATAATGATGTGATAAGACCAGAGCCCCAGCACCGCTATCCAATCAACATACTAGGGCAGACAAGGACGGTGCTTCAGACCTGCCACACACAGCGTTGGGTGAAAATGTAGAAGACAGGAATGCATTGGTTGGCCCATCAGTCCTTAACCCCACTCGCTTCTGACAGGGTCAACACAATTGCAGATACTTGATATTTGTAGAGAGCTCCATGATTTATAGAAGATTTGTGTCCACGTCATGTCTTTAAATCTTCACAATAACCCTCCAAGTGAAGTATGGTCACTCTCAGGTGAGGCCATACCAGTAACTCAGAGAAAAAACCTGCTCAGGTCAGTGGGCAGTGAGGCGCTGAGGACTTGAGTGCAGGGAGCCCGGGGCACCTTTAGTGCTCTGTCCACCATCCGCGGCTGAGGCAGAACAGAGACATTAAGAAGCCAGAGCTGCTGGGTCACCCTCATGCACGCCCAATGCCTTACACACAGAGCTTACATCAGCTTTAGAAGACCTCATCCTCTCCTGAGCACTGCTGCTGAGATGCAAACAGCTAAACCAGCCAAACACATCATCACAACTTTTACACTATATGGACCTCAGGGTTTTTATGTGAAAAAACAGAATATTCTGAACATTTAAGTCTATTTTCCACCGTGCAAGATCCCAAATACCCCCATAGATATCAAAGCCATCTCTGACAAAATATCTGCCAAGATGTGGTAAAGAACCATGGTACCTGATTAACTGACACTTTTTTGCCTTCTTTTTAAAGATGAGCAAAAAGAAGTAACTGTATGAAGTTTTAGAGAATTCATACAGTATTCTCTTCAATTAGTAAGAAGATATCTCATCCTTGAATTCCAATAAATTAAGGTGAGATGCCCCTATTTATCCACTGTATCTCATGTTTCATGATAATTAGAATCCAAGACTATAACTCATTAAAGCAAAGTTTTTTGTTTCATATAAAGTGATAAAATAGTTCCCTCCAAGTCATTTGAATATGGAACACTCTAACCTAAACTTTATCAAAAAGCCAAACCAGCTGATTTTGTGGGTATCAAAAACAGGTTGATTTGTATAATTTATAAAAATATTTTAATTGCCCTTCCCTCTTGCATACTTTGGAAATAGCGTATTGAAACTAGAAAGCCAAATGTTGAAAAACAACCAGCCCTACAGTGACTGCCAATCCTGGCCCAAATAAAAGTGGTCAGATCAGCAAATCTCGAGAGAAAACAACGTCTCCTGCATTATATGCATTCAGGAGACGTTTTCAGCCCATTAACCTATGTTTACGACAGTCATAGATCCAGCAAACGGAAGAGAAACCAACAGCACACTACGTCTTAATTTAAGAAAGGCTTTTTAATTTAGTACCGTACAGCAGAGGTTAACTAATTAGAAAAATATTCAGAACCCAAAACTACTTAGTAGGTTTTAACCTATAGAGCTAGCTGAGAATTGGTGTATTCGAGCCAGGAAGTAGTTATGAATAGGCAAGTCAGCAAAACAAAGAGCTTTTACCTCGTAATCTGTGGCATATTTTGTGTGATAGCACTCCCACTAGGGTGGAGAACACCACCCTATTCAATAGGAAAACCAGTCCCTCAGATGGGTCCCCGGAGTGATGATCCAAAGCCTTTCTGCCCTTGAGAGATTACCTAAACACTGGATTATAGAAGAGGAGCAGGAGGAAGAGGATGTGGGGGCAAGGAGGTGGGGGGGGGGAGGGGGAGGCGAGGTTGGGAAGGATAATGCCAGCAAGGAGACTTACTGAGGGGGAAAAGAATGAGTAGGGTGAAAGGACCTTTGGGTTATAGTGAGATATAAGTTGAAAACAAATCAATGTGATAAACCTAGAAGGGACTCTGAAAGGTCACTTGCATCAATCTTTGGTGAAATGAAAAATAAAACAAGGGCACTATATAAAGTTTTCCACAAAAAATTTTTTAATAGAATGCAAAGGTTGTCCTTTATTGTGAACTGTCTCTCTCTCCCTTCCTCTCTCTCTCTCTTTCTCTCATTTATGTGGTGGTCAGAGTGGGCGATGCTCTGATACCTTTTCAATGCCCTTACTTTCCAAAGAGAATTGTTGGTAATTCTGCCCGTCTTCAAAATCATTTTAGAAACTGTATTGGTCAGTAGAATCCAAAAGTCTAGAAATCACTGGCCTAGTCCTTCTGTCCTTTTCACTGAGTAAGTTGGTCTCAGCATCCAGGTCCATGGCATTTGAAAGTTCCCTGACAACTCAGTCAAAAATTCAATCTCAGAATGTTGCGGCTGGTCCGGGGCTTGCTCAGTGCCAAGCGGCCCACTTGCCTGATAGTTTAACTGACTGGAAAAGGCAGGTGGCATAATGCAGGCGGATTCCGGGAATATCAGAAGACAGAGTGCTCACACAAAATTGAGACGGGAGGACATTAACTCACATCCCTGTGTCAGACACCAACAAATTAACGCAAGGAGAGGCCTGGCCCCAAGAGGAGGCAGCAGGAGCTGATTAGCTAGGGCTAAGGCTCTTGTTTCTAGGCATGTGCGGCAAATACTGCTTGCATCAATTTTATTTGCTTCCTTTTTGGAAGCCAAATTAACTTAAACCAATTTTTAGGAGAACTGCCAGTTATGGATACTAGTCTAAAAGGTCCACCCTGAGGGCTTCTTGGCTAAAACATTTAAAAACCCCTTTGATAATTAGGAATTCCTCCGACAATTGAATTCATTTGGAATTACACCTTGGTAGGTCCTAAACTAATTATTATAGAAACTTCAAACAGGAAAGTCCTACCCAATTCTCCACCCTCCGCGCCAGCCCCCACCCCTCCCAACTTCCAGATCCTCAGTTCAAACCAGATGATGAAGAAAGCGCTAAGCAGGGGTTGGGGTCTCACTCAGGCAGTGCCTTCCAAGGAGTTTAGACCTCTTAGCACCAAACTACTGCTTTCCCCCAGCACTGCAGGAGCAAAGAGCGTGCCCTAATGGGAAAAAGGCTAAAATAATCTTTTAACCCGGCGGTTCTCAACCTGTGGGTCGCGACCCCTTTGGGGGTCGAACGACCCTTTCACAGGGGTCACCTAAGACCATCCTGCATATCAGATATTTACATTACGATTCATAACAGTAGCAACATTACAGTTATGAAGTAGCAACGAAAATAATTTTATGGTTGGGGGGTCACCACCACATGAGGAACTGTGTTTAAAGGACCACGGCATTAGGAAGGTTGAGAACCACTGCCCAAGCTGACAGGGCCACATTGAGGCAAAATCACCTACACACGCGTGTGTAGACACACAAAGACGTGCTTTTCATTACATTATTTTTGTGCCCTCACTTCCCTTATAAAAGCCTCTGCCCCCAAAATACACACTGAGCTACATGACACATACATGGCTGTCCGTCACCCACACTGACCGGTGGTTAGCAGGCGTGTGCAACACGTTGCTACACTAGATCACCCAGTGACGAGGTGCCATTACGAAGCAAAGAGCACTGCCTGGAAAAGGGGGACCCTGCCACTCAGCTCTGCCACTCAGGAGCTGTGTGACCTCAAGCCGGTCATTTACCTCTCTACGCCTCTGTTTTCTCATCTATAAAAAGACAGAAGCAGAAGACTGGCGCTGGTCACTTCCCTCGCCGCCTCACCGTTCAAGGTTCTGGGCTGCTACAAATGACTTAATAACCACCGGCAGCTAAACAGGGAACACTCACCAGCCGGGGGGTTAGCAGAATCTGTGGCTGACCGTAGCCAAACTTAGACTTTAATGTGAGGCTCTTTTTACAGTGAGTTTTGGAACACACTCAAAAACCAAAAGGAAATTGGATTCCAATCCCTAAGTCAGTCCAGCAATCATTTTCCAAGGGCAAAGGCGAAACCTGCAAGCCTTGGAAAGAGCAAGAAAGGGTGTGGCTGCTGCGTGCCACAGTCAACTGCATAGGAGTCCGAGGGACGGGGCCCTGGCCACAGGCTCCCAAGAGCAGGTCCATTTCCCAGCACAGTCCCTGAGAGCAGCCCGGACCGGCGCCCAGCTTCCCTCAGGGCACCGGAGGCTCCCTTGTTAACCGCCATTCCAGTCTGCGGCTACCACCCTCACCCCATGCTACAAATATCAAGTTGCCCCCAGACCCAGGAAAAACATCAGCATTTATCAGAATACTGGCGGGTCTTCAGAGACAGAGAGACTTGCTCACCAAAAAGAAGAAAGCAGGTCTTTGAACAATGTGGCACAGCTTCCGGGCCTGCCTGGGGTGAATGGGAAATAAAATAATCAAAATCAATGGTAATAGCTGCTCCAGGAGCAGCTCTGAAATGCAGATTACCCTCTCGGTAGTCAACTCACTAATGGCATTAGATAATACGAAACACAAACAGCAGAAAAAACCATCTAAGCCAATTACCCTGATTATGCTTCTGACATCAAAAGATATGGCAGATGAAACTAAATTTCCATATATTAATATTTAAGCCAGTATAGAATAGAAAGTAATGCACATAATGAAGACCCACTAGACATGAGTACACAGAGCTAAACTCTCTAATCAAGCAAAAAAACAATTTTCTAAATGATAATTAGCAATAATCATGTTCTTTAAATTCAAGATATTATAAAGAACAAACTGCAATATTTTTTTAAAATAAAAAATTTGAGAATTCCCTGTCCTAACTACAGTACATTAGATATAATCAACAGAACAACAGCAGAGGAGATCTCAATAGATCCTATCAATAAATAGGCCAGCAGAGAAACAGTTACATGCATGACTGCTGTGACCCAAAGTAGGCATTTACCAAAGAAAGACAAAGCGAAAGGTAGCATGGTCTATGCAAGAGAAAGAAAGGAGGGAAGAAGGAAAAGGGAATATAACAGGAATAGGAAGATGAAAGTAGAAATATACTGCTCCCAGCCCTAGCTGGTTTGGCTCAGTGGGTAGAGAGTCAGCCTGAGGACTGAGCGGTCCTGGGTTCAATACTGGCCAAGGGCACATACCCGGGTTGTGGGCTCAATCCCCAGTGGGGAGCATTCAGGAGGCAGCCAATCAATGACTCTCTCTCATCATCGAAGTTTCTGTCTCTCCCTCTACATTCCTCTCGGGATTCAATAAAAATATATTTTAGAAAAAAAAGAAATCTACTGCTCCTAAAATATTTCACTGAAACAATATACAACTCTGTCCAAGCCTTTAGCTGGCTCTTTGCTTTCTTTCTCGATTTGCAAATGATCATTCACAGGGGACAGGCAGAATTCTCGCCCACTGAGCAGTGAAGAATGTGAGTGGCATTTGCCTTACTACCTGTGCTGGTATTATGAGTTGAGTAAATAGGGGGGAAAATGGCTATTAAAGTAACAGCATAGATTCACAATGACCTACACACACACACACACACACACACACACACACACACACCATCCAAAAGTATTGACAACTCCTGATACACAAGAGTATTTGTAAGAACAAAGCAGGGTTAGCTCATAGGACAGTACCACTGAAGACAGCATGATTCCATTGTGCCCCTCACATAGACCTCATCACTCCTCTCCGCTCTGCAGTGGAATGAAGAGCTGAGAGGAATGGTGTGCAACAGACTGCCATTGCCTGCGGAATGAACCATGCACAGAACACTGAGGCTGCTTTCCTAACATCCTGCGCTGGCCCCTAGGACCACCTGGAAGGCACTCAGAAACAATGTCTTTTAATCATTGCCGGCAAGTTGAACCTTGCGTAGGAACAAACGCCAATCTGGTGTGATGAATATGTGATTCCTGAGGTTCCAAAGAAATTTATGCCTGAATTATCACACCAGTGAAGTTCCCGTAACGTCAATTTGACAACAAAGCCAGGTTTTATTACAGTTTCACATTTAACCACCACCACTGACAACAACAAGAACAGTACCTGTGAAAAACAAAACCCATGTTAAGTCAGTCTGAATTTTTAAAGCAGAAATAAAAATTTCAGGCTAATTCTTACAATGCTAAGTGCCCATGTGTTCACCCTCCAGTTGCCACATAGGCCTGAGGCAGGAAATCTTGAGGAGAAAACTTTAGTGTCAAAAATCCAGAGAAGTCCTAACCAGTTTGGCACAGGGGATAGAGCGTCGGCCTGCGGACTGAAGGGTCCCGGGTTCCATTCTGGTCAAGGGCATGCACCTTGGTTGTGGGCACATCCCCAGTCAGGGGTGTGCAGGAGGCAGCTGATCGATGTTTCTCATTGATGTTTCTAACTCTCTATCCCACTCCCTTCCTCTCTGTAAAATAATAAAAAGTAAAAATAAAAATCCAGAGAAACATGCTGGCCAGTGGTGCCAAGTGGTTAGAGCACTGACCCACTCACCAGAGGGTCACGGGTTCAATTTCTTGTCAAGGGCACAGGCCTGGGTTGCGGTTCACTCCATCCCCCTCCCCTCTGTCTGGACATGTATGGGAGGCAATCAGTCGATGTGTCTCTCTCACATTGATGTTTCTCTTTCCCCCCACCCCTTCTTCCCTCCTTCCCACTCTCTGAAGAACAATGAAAAAAATATCCTTAGGTAAGAATAAAAGAAAATTAAATTTTAAACAAATCCAGGGAAACCATTAATGCACTTAATACACACTTAAAAATGCTAAGGACTGCCCAGCTGGTGTTGCTCAGTGGTTAAGCATTGACCTATGAACCAGAAGATCATGGTTCGATTCCCGGTCAGGGCACAGCCCTGGGTTGCAGGCTCTATTTCCAGCGTGCAGTGTGCTGGAGGCAGCCGATCAATGATTGTGTCTGATAAACGATGTTTCTATCTCTCTTTCCCCCTCCCTTTCCTCTCTGAAATCAATAAAAATGTATTTTTTTAAAAAATGGTAAGGCTGGTAAATTTCACGTGAGGTGTATTTTACCACAATAAAAAAGGAAAACCATTCCCGCAAAATTGTGAAAAGCTATACCTGAGGCTGAAAATAGAAAAGATCAACAACAGGGGAGGGGTGACAGGAAAGGATTTATTTCACTCTCAGTGTTGGGCACACACTGCAAGGTACAGATGACCTATCATAGAATTGTATACTTGAAACCTGTATAAACTGACTGACCAATGTCACCCCAATTCATTTAAATTTTAAATAAAAATAAAAAACAACAGAGGTGGGAAGTAAATTGCTGCCCCGGGCGTGACGCAGTCCTATCGCAGAGGTCTCCGTGGGGCCTAGGGTTCTAGCATACTGCTTTGTGCCTTTCTCTTTTCACATAAGCAGCCCACATAGGCAGTGGTTGACTTCCCAGTAAAAGCTGCTTTTCAAACAACTACCTCGTTCTGACCGGAACATCTGACACAGGTAACTCAGACCTCATACTCAGGGTGATCGCTGTCAGACCCCAGAACTTCCCTCTGACAGTTACTTCTCTTTGCCAAATTGCTTTCCTCACTCTGGGTTGTGCGGTTTTTCTAGTCTGCTGCAGATGTCCTACCATCTGCCCCAGCCTTGAGCAGCAAGATAAGGAGACGCCTACTTCCCAACGAGACTGGAAGGTGACACAGGGCTGCGTTCTGATGAGCGGAGGGTCTCTGGACAAAGCCTGTCTGAAAGGGACACAAAGGAATAAGGTCACCTGAGCTGGAACAAGAATCCAAAAGGAGGCTTTGAAAAATAGCTTGTGTATCCTATTGAGATTTAACATTGTATTTAGAGTATTTATTCTCAGCCCTAAATACGAAAGAGCATTTTGTTAAAAATTAAAAATCCTGGAAGACTTAAAATAATAAATAAATAAGGTCCTCCTGTTGGACCTAACATTTCGAAGACGAGCAATCTGCAAAAGAAAAGGAGACTATAGCCCCTCGGCACTCACTGAGCGTCTGCGAGGCAGTCGGGGTTTTCTCAGTGCTGTGGGAAGTGAGGTGCACGTAACATGGCCGGGTCCCTTAAGAAGTTTGCTTTCTTTGTAGAAAAGCAGACTCATCCCAAAGCCTTTACTGATGCAAGATACTATGCCACGCCATGCAGTCTAGCTCCTGTCCTCAAGTGCTGTAGGAGCTTGGTGATGGGAGTGTCCGCCACAGTATGCCCCTTCCTTAGTATTGACCTGGCTGGGCAACATCACTGAGGAAGGTGTACTTTCTATTTAAACCTTGAGAAAGAGATGTGCTGGGGGAGAGGGAAGAGGGGGGTCGGGGAGGATTGACATGTATCCCCTCAGTGCGTCTGACTGAGTCTGAGTCTACTCCATGAACTCTGTGGCAGGCCATGTCTACTGAGACCTTCCATCGTGAAGGCATCCTTCCCACAGCTCAGGTGGCAGCCTCACATACAGGTATCCCTCTCAGGGCCCTGCCTCCCCTAGAGACTGATCTTTCCTTTATTCAATAAACGTCTAATGAGACCTAACATATCGTGGATCAGAGATTCAAAGTTCTAGTTCACAGTCTAGAAGGAAGATAGACAAGTCAACAGCTGCAGCACTCTGCGAAACCAGCCCAGGGGGAAGACGTGAATCCTGCCTGCAATGGTGCTAGGAAAAGCGGGAGGGTTTTCCAAGTTTACATACCATGGGAAAATCTCTAATGAGCAGAAATGACTTTAAATTTGTTTTATCTGTGAATCATTGTAAACTAGAAAAAATATATAATAAACACCCACACATCTACCACTCATATTTATAGGCTGTGTTTGTCCACATACAATAATTTAAATATCTTTCCATCATAAAATGGTATACACAAATGATTTTTAAAAAGTAAATGATAAATAGAAAGATCTATTTGCAAGCAATATAATAAAGGTTTAATAATTTCAATATGTGAAGAGTTGCTATAAATTAGTAAGCAAAACAGTAACATCTAGCATAAAGTTACACATGTAGCCTGGCTGGCATGGCTCAGTGGTTGAACATTGACCCATGAACCAGCAGGTCACAGTTTGATTCCCAGTCAGGGCACATGCTCGGGATGGGCTTAATCCTCAGTGGGGGCATGCAGGAGGCAGCCTATCAATGATTCTCTCTCGTCATTGATGTTCCTATCTCTTTCTCCCTCTTCCTTCCTCTCAGAAATCAATAAAAACATTTTTTAAAGATACTCATGTACAATTAGACAAATCCTCAGGAAATTGGAACTATTAATAAATACATTAGGAAAGATTTATCCTTATTAATTAGCAATAGCCACAAATATGCAAATTCAGATTGCAGTGAGATACCGCTATTAAGCACCGGTAAGAGTGTGTAGAGATGGCTGCTCTCATAAACACCTAGTTAGGAAGGTACATCGGGTTATCCTTTCAGAAAAGCAACTTTGAAATATGTGCATAAAATATTAAGTACATACACTTTGACCCAGTAATTCTATTTCTGGTGATCTTCTCAAATTAAATAATCACAGATTTGGGAAGATGTTTATACAAAAAAGTTTATTGTAACATTATTATAATTGCAAAAACTGGAAACAGTTTCCATACCCAAAAGGAAGGAATAGCTAAATGAAGTTCAGCATAGCAGTAAGATGTGTGTATGTGTGTGTGTGTGTGTGTGTGTGTGTGTGTTTGCATGCATGCCTGCTTAGGTTTGGGTGCTCAAGATTTTTGATTCAATCAATAAGTCAATTAATGGTCCATTAATACTACATTCCTAAAGAAAACTCCCCCTTTTTCAGCTCCCTGGAGTGGGTTTATCATCCTTATAACCACATGAATTGCCTCCCCCCAAAACACAGCCTCATTTTCCAGATTTTAAAAATGAGACCCCTCTAGGGTCAGACAGCTAATAAGTGGCTTCTATCACTCCAGAGGCCACGTTTCCACTCGCAATCCTGTCTTCCCAAGAACATTGTTCCTGAAACAACCACCAAATGATAATGAAGCTTCACATTTGTTAAATAATGAGCTTAACACAGAGCAAATTATATGCTTAATATTATCTAGCGGTGAATCACAAATTTTATTAATAATAATTCCTTACGAGTGGGGAGTTACAGCAATTTGCCTTTTAACACTGCATTAAAAAACAATGTAATAAACTTTTATTTTAAGCGAACTGATTAAAAATGTCAAGAAAGATAGTATTTATGAATAAAGAAAAGTCATGGGGAAATGAGAATCTGAAGGCTTTATTTATACATTGAGAAGAAGAAATAAGCAATTATAGAAAGTTCAAAGGGGATGATGGCAGAGGGTTTGCCTGGCTATTTAATTAGAAAAATCTGCAGACGAGGACACTTATTTTGAAGCTCTCTATGAATACAAATGAGCACGTCATATCACAGCAATGTCAATCCAAGAGCAGAATATTCTAGTATTTCCATTCTTTTCAGGGAGAGAGAGAACTGCTTTCTAAATACAATGGCATGCCACTTATTAAGATTCAGATACTGTACAGCCTCAGCTTTCCAGGCAAAGTACGACAGGTTATCTGAGCATGAGCAGCAACCAAAATAGCTGATATGTCAGAAGGTACTCTGTCAACAACAAGCTCATTGTGGCAAAGAAAGGGGCCAGCTCACTGGCCTGGTTGAAGAAGTTTATGAAAACCAGCATCAAAACCAGTAAGAGAAGGTGAGAACAAACTAGGATATTTCATAGAAAAACCAACAGTCATGCCCACCTTAGCCTTTCTCTGAGTATACAGCAATGAACATACAAGATTGTCACAATAGCTGATTTTGAGTAGCTTTTCCCAAGTTCTTAGTAAGTGATCTCTAAAAAAATTAAAATACAATATCACAGAGAAATGTGTTTGGGAAACACTGATACATATCCTCTTATAGGGTCTCCTTAGGATAATAAAGTCTGATACCAAAGAAAAATAGTTAACTTTGTTTTATACTCGATTGTTATAGACTGAATTGTGTTCCTAACCCCCAGCTTGACTGTATTTGGAGACAGAGACTTTGAGGAGGTAGTTAAGGTTAAATGAGGTCATAAGGGTGGGGTCCTAATCCAATAGAATTGGTGGCCATATCAAAAGAAGTGATACTAAGAGGACCCGCACAGAGGAAACACCATGTGAGGACACACAAGAAACACATCTACAAACCAGGAGGATCGAGGTCTCATCAGAAACCCTCGCTGCCAGCACTTTGATCTTGAACTGCCAGCCTCCAGAACGGTGGGAAGATAAATTTCTGTCATTTACATCACCCAGTCTGTGTATCTCTTACGGCAGCCCGAGCAGACGAATATGCCAGTATTTCCCAAACTTCTCTGAACACAGAAAATTCAGGTCCCAGAGTCCATGGTAACATCTCTGAAACCACTCAGAGACCGACATTTGATTGACAGCACTAACCAACAGATTGTACTGTCCTGTCAATATTCACTGTCTTTATTAAAAAGATAATTACTAGTAAGAAACGTTATCTATCAAAACTCTATAATGATGTTTTTTGTAACAATGCTTAAAAAATAATCTTCACTTATTTGAAAACCTCTATTATACAGCACTGCTCATTAATAATATTTATTAGCACTACCTCTCAGTACTTATTTAGTCACTGTACTAAGCATGTCACAGGCATTAGCTCATGTGTTCTTTCCAACAGCCCCTAGTGACAGGTACACACTTGACGAAGGGAACTGTGAAAAAAGAGTATGTTGACCAAGGTCACACAACTACCAAGTGGCAGATCTGGGAACCAAATCCAGGTCCTCTGAAGCCACTGCCCACATTCATGCTCACACTGCTTTGCATTGCCGTATTTCCTGTCTTGCGGAACGGATGTAAGTCAAACTGATCACCCAACAACAGTCAGTTCTTTTGATAAGTAGTGGCAGCCTTTAAACATTAAAGGTGAGAGAGAATATGCATATGTCATGTCAGAATGAAAACAAGTCTTTATCAAATTGTGCCTCCTATTCAATACTGATTAATAAACACGAAAAAATAGTCTTGAACCTATCGCTGAAAGCTGAGTGACATCCTTTTTCTCTGTCCTCGGGGTCACCAGCAAACATTTGCAGAAGAGGTTAGCTCACAGGCAGGCAAAAGGAAACTCCAGCAGCAGAACAAGCTAGGCTCCTGGTTGAACCAGGCTGTGGAGTTTTCTGTGGGACATAAGGCCATGCCCAAGAGAGCTCTAGGCGAAAGCTATTGGGCTTAACAGATCCTTATTCTCATTCTTGCAAGGGTGATGGGGGCTGAAAAATCACTTTTTAGCCAGCCATGCATCTTGAATAGAACTCACAGTACCAAATATATAGATAGATAGATAGATAGATAGATAGATAGATAGATAGATAGATAGATATAGATATAGATATAGATATAGATATAGATATAGATATAGATATAGATATAGATATAGATATAGATATAGATATAGATATAGATATAGATATACATATAGTGTGTGTGTGTGTGTGTGTGTGTGTGCTAGAAAAATATATTTTTTCTAATATTCTTTATGCTAATCATCTAACTTTCTGGAGTAGATTTCTATAATATATGAAGATGCTATAGCCATCTCTGAAGTAGGGATTCTTCAGTTGGGTGATTCAAATGCTAGTAACTATTTGTATCAGTCAAGGTTGTCCAAACAGAACCAACAGAATATGTATAGACTGAGAGATTTGTTTTAAGGAATTGGTTCATATGATTGTGGAGGCTTGGGGACTCCAAAATCTGATGGGATAGGCTGGAGACTCAGGAGAGAGTAGAGTTCAAGTCCAAAGGCAGTCTGCTAGGGAACCCAGAAGAGCAGATGTTGCAGATGAAGCCGGAAGGCGGACTAGACTGCTAGCTGAACTCTTGCTTGCTTGGGAGAGGTCAATCTCTGTTCTATTAAGGCTTTCAGCAAACTGGATCAGATCTATCCATCATGGAGGATAATCTATTTTATTCAAAATCCACCTATTTAAATGTTCATCTCATTTCCAAAAAAACTCCAGAATAATGTTTGATCAAATACTTGGGCCCTGTATCCCACTCAAATTGACCCATAAAATTAACCATCATACTACCCCAATAATAACCACCCATTCATTACATCGTTTATACTGAAGTATTTTAAATAAATGCCTATACAGTACTCATGAGAGTAGAATAAACTCCTATAACAAATACCTACTCCCTAAAAATTTGAGGCTTAAAAGAATAAGGTTATTTTTCTCTCATGTAATGAACAGTCCTTGGTGAGGGGCTCCAAGTCAGCTTCTGTCTTCAGTACCAGCTCCCACGGCTACTCTGGCCACTGCAGACCCCGGGTCTGGGAAGGGACATGGTGCACAGAGATTCTGTTGGCCAGGCTGGGTAGAGACCACCACCACCAAAGGAGAAACTGGATAATGCTGTGTGTCTGTGTGCCCAGGAAGAAGAATGGGGTGGCTGTCAGTCACTACACCCACACAGTGTAATTCCTGATGGTACCAGCAAGTAGACGTGTCACCGATATATAAATCCACATTAGTATGCCCTACCACCCCCCTTTGTTCTCCAGAGCACTTACCTCTCTTAAAATGCTCTTGTTCATTTACTGGTTTGCTTATCTGGTTTGCAGCAGTTATGAGGTGTCTGAGTGGTGGTCCCCAGTGTGTGGACACGGGTCAGGCTGCATTGCACAGTGCTCATCCTGGCCCTCCACTTCACTATGTGACTTTGGGCAAACTGCTAAACCCTTGGAGTCTCTGTTTTCTTGCATAAAGATGGGCATAACACCTGCATTACATGTTATTGTGGGTTATCCAGGCAGCCCCACTGCAGCACTAATGAATCTGTCCCTAGCTGCCAGCTGCCAGGAGTATGGACAGCTGACGACTACCAGCTCCTCAGAGACGGATGGCCTTGTCCAGGGTCACACCCCTCCTGGGGGCATCTGACATCCACTGACCACAGAGGAGCTAGGAAGATGTACAAGCCCCCCTCAATCAAGATGGGACACCTCTGAAGGGCTTTCCCAGCCCCCAACTCCGCTGCAGCCACATGGCAGTGCCACGCTCCCTCTGCCTCTGCCCTCCCAGCCCTGCTGCCCACACCGCGCCCCAACCCACGGTGTTGATCTCAAAAGCATTCCCCCATAAACCTCCTGCACACACAGCTCCTTCCCAGAGTCCGACTCCTAGAGAACCCAACCTGGGCACTGTGCCACAGGCTTGTGGGGATTCAGGGAGGTGAGCCTGGGGAGGCCACACAGTGGAGCTTGGCACACAGTAAGCAGGTCCACGCACATTTGTTGAGTTGGATGATGCTTTGTCCATTTTGTAAATAAAAATATAAAAGAAGAGAAGTTAGTAACATAACTGCATAAACATATTTTTCTAAATTATATTGAAAACAAAATTCAAAAGAAAGTAAACTTACGTATTTCACACCATTTCTTTTTATAATAAGAAAAATCCTATTGTGTGTGCTTCTAACTGCCAACTGTGCAGGAGGAAAAATTATGAAATCAAGAACCATACCTAGTGAAGTCTTTTGTTTTATCCTTATTTTATATCAATTATGTTGTTCTTCAGATCAATGTGACACATATTGAGATAAGAGAGACAAGCCGTTTTATCACCCTATGTCTTTCAGGACACCTAAGGGCTGTCTGATTTCTCACATTTCCTTAGCTCTGACTCTCACTGCAACCCACTAGCATCCATGTGACAGACACACAGATATCCGGGATAGTGCCTTGTCCCATCTCTCAGGCCATTCGCATAGCCATTCAACCCAGTGGCTTCTTCCTGAGTGCACTACCTTCACCTTCAACCCTACTCACCTGCAGTTTTATTCTCACAGTAGAGTTCCATACGCTAAACATGAAGGAGACAAAAATCCAGTGTCTAAACTCCACCAATAATTTTTAAATAATTTACTCCTCAGATCACTTTAAAAAGCAATTTTTAAAAAACAGCAATCTAAAGGAGGTCACCTGTCAGCGCCAGGTGCGGAGGGCACTCTTGCAGAGGCCTTGCGTTCATTTCCCTCCTGTGCAGATATGCACACAGATGTCCTGGAAAGAGGCACAATTACCAGCCTCTGCCAGATCAATCTCCTTAAACTGAATGTCAAAGAAACGGCCTGGGAAGTCATTTACATGTAGTCCACTCATCGCCCCTTTCAGATGAACTATATCAATTCGCAGGGGAGTATAACCTTCTCAGAGACACATTTACATTTATATAAGGTAGAGTGGAAAATAATTGTGTTTCTCCGAGAGAATAATGACAGTTGCATCAAGGAGTCTTCTACCTTTTTATGGGTCACTCATAACTCTGCTCCCATCTGCGGAGAGGATGCCTGGAAAGGCAATGCTGTTTAGTGCCAGCACTGTCTGAACCATTCACGAGGGCTTTCGCCTTTTCACTTCTTACAAGTACACCTTGCTTAAGTTTAGTATATGCTGGCCCTCAAAAAGAAAAAAAAGTATTGTATGGCAAAACTTTTATCTTAAAAAGCTTCCTCAGAACATTTCCCCTCTGAATGTCTTAAGTTTAGATTGAACATTTAGCCCTGGCTGGTTTGACTCAGTGGATGGGGCGTTGGCCTGTGGACTGAAGGGTCCCAGGTTCAATTCCGGTCAAGCGTACATGCCCAGGTTGTGGGCTCGATCTCCAGTAGGGGGCATGCAGGAGGCAGCCTACCGATAATTCTCTCTCATCATTGATGTTTCTCTCTCTTCCTCTCCCTTCCTCTCTGAAATCAATAAAAATATAATTTTTAAAAAGATTGTATACTCAATGGTTTTATAAAAGACACTGAATAAATACTATTATCTACATGTGACATTCATTTGCTCTATATCTTACGATCTATTGAGATAAAGCAGTTTATTGGTCAATATCACTGGCCAAAGTCAGAGACCAGTCAGGTTCCAGCCATCTGGAAATCTGTTATCACTGGACTAAGGCACAAGCCTTTCACCTCTACAGATCTGGTTTCAGTTTCATCAGTTAAAGCTGAGTTGGGTGGTGTTGTCTTAGCCACATTAAAGACCTGTTATGCAGTTTTGCCTCACAAAGCACCATTGGTCATGGGCATCCATTAGTATAGCCAACCTTAGGGGAAAATGCAGTTTCCTAGACATGGCTCCCTCTCTGATCACTCATTCCCTGCTCTGGCTGACCCTGGGCAAAATTATGAAGTAGGCAGTCATTATGGGGTTACTCTCAGTCTATTAGTCAATAATGTAGAATGTAAATAGACCAAGGAATGGAGCAAGAGATAAAAGACCTCGGTCCTCTTCCCAGTTAGCCTTAAGCAAGTCACTAAGTCTCTGCAGCTCAGGATCTTTATCTGTAAAATGGGGCTAGAAACCATCCTTACAGCTTGAGTGTTCTTGGAAGGATCAAAAGGGCTCATGGCTATGAAAGCTGTAAATCATTTATAAATGACAACCACTATTGGGGTGGGGGGGGGGGGGAGGCCTGCCTTCTACATCCTACATCTTCCATATGTGCCTCCCCATTTACAAAAACCAGTGCCCTCTGATTACCTCTGCTCTTACCCATGTCCAGGCTGTTATTAATTCTACACCATGGGCTTTCCTGCCTGCTGCACCCCAGTGATATTCCCCCTTCCCACAAGATGCAAGGTGTCAGGCTGAGAACCTGCTTGCCCCCTGTGCTATCAGAGAAAGTGCTGCCCTGCCAAGCACGTATTGGAAACTTTAAATTTTCCAAAGCAAGTTCAGTTATTGGCACAGGAAGACTAGGAACTCACAGAAATGAAGGTGCAACCTTTGTCCATTTTCAAAACCAGACGAGGGCCTGATGACTTAATACCATTTTGGGCCCAGGCCTAGAAATCCAGGGCCAGCCCAGTCCTGAGAGGAATAAAGATGACTTCCATACATCCATATCCCAAACTCCTGTGAGGTGTCTACATCCCCAAACCACAGGAAACTCTGTAGACGATATGTCTCACCTGTGATCATAAGAGATTGGCCTCAACTTAGAACTTTTTACCACTGCCAAGTGGATTGTTATTCCCTTTGCTCCTCTCCTATTACCTCAGGTGCATCAGTCGGTTACATTGGAACCAAAAGCTCTTTTAAGCCAGCTCAAAATCATCCCCTTGTGGCTTCTTAATAAATATAATTTCTTTAAAGAAACCCAAAGAGATTTCTTCACGTATCCCTCAATGCTTCTGAGGCACTTTTCTTCAGCCACAATTTGGCTTATTCTCAGGAAATTCAAACGAGGATTAATATGGTCCTGAACCAAACTTTTAGAGAGGCACTCATGCTGCCCCCACATCATATCCAGGTAAGTGTCTATCTCACTGGACAGAAATGTTTTTATATAAGGACCTGTATGGAATGCCCCAGCTGCTGCACTCCCCGCCCGCTCCCTTGCCCCAGAAAGGACAATGCACTCAAGGTCATCCTATGGGGGCAAAGCTCTTGGGACAAAAGAAAAAACTCTCCAACTCCCTCACCTCAGCCCTACCCACCCCAAACATATACCCACTGCCAATCCAGATTTCACAAATGAGATCAGTTCTCAGAAAACATTAAGGGGAAAAAAATCACACAGAGCAATCCAAAGTAATGGTTTAAAGGCTGGTAAGGAAGCCAAGGGCAGGTTCAGGTTCAAGGCTGGGGAGGGGTGGTGCAGGGGTCAAGAAGAGAAGAGGGGTTATTAGGGCTTCTCCTGTATATAAGGACTTGAAGGCTTTTTTAGCAGCAGACATAGCTCCCCACCCTCAATCTTCCTTAGCCAAGGGGTTTTGGTTTTGTTTTTTGCTTATCTAATCTAATAAAAGAGTAATATTGAAATCGACTGTTTCTTTGGGATGCCTAAGCCACGCCCACCAGCCAATCAGAGCAACTGTATGCAAATTAACCCAGTCAAGATGGAGGCCGGCAGTCACGGAGCTGAGTAAACAGGCAGCTTCCGTTGCAGCAGGAGTAAAACCGTTTGCCAGCCAGCTGGGCTTCTCCCGGCTCCAGGCAACAACATATTTGCAACATTGTCTCAATTATAGAAGCCTCAGAGTTGAAGCAAACAGCCTGGCTGCGACCTAAGGCAACATTCTTTCAATTGTAGAAGCCATGAGCTGAAGCAGACAGGAAGCCTCGGCTTAAAGGAACAGTGTATCAATTATAGAAGATAAATAACCTCCAGAAACTTGCTTCCAGGCAGCCTTGCTGGGACATTGGGTCAATGGGAGCTGTAGGCAGCTTGAAAGCTTGAAAACAGCCCTCAGTCTGTCACCCATGCTGGCCACACCCCAGTGAGGTGAGGGTCCCCACTGGGGGGCTTGGCCAGCCTGCAAACAGCCATAGGCCCCTCACCCAGGGTGGCCAGGTATCCCAGTAGGGACCCAAAACCTGAAGGGACTGTGGGCAGCCTGAAAGCCTGCAAACGGCCTTCAGCCCATCACCCAGGTTGGCCACACCCCAATGGGGTAAGGGTCCACACTGGGGGACTTGGCCAGCCTGCAAACAGCCATCAGCCCCTCACCCAGGCTGACCAGGCACGCCAGCAGGTGAACATCCCCAGAGGGGTCCCAGACTGTGAGAGGGCACAGGTCGGGCTGAGGGACCTCCAGAGTGCACAAATTTTTGTGCATCGGGCCCCTAGTTTTTAAATAATTGTTGACATACAATATTCTATTTGTTTCAGGTATACATAGTGATTAGACATTTATATACCTTACCAAATGTTCACCACAGGAAGTCCAGTACTCATCTGGCACCACACGTAGTTATTACAATATCATTGCTTATATTCCCTTTGCTGTACTTTACATCCTGTGACTATTGTATAACTGGTATTTTGTACTCCTTAATCCAGCTGAGGGCTTTGCTGTGCATTAAAAAAATAAAATGACTGAAAGCCTATTAAAATTTTAGAATTTTATATCTCCAGTCCCCAGAAATGGATCAATAGGTCTGGATTTGGGACTTTGCATTTTTAACAGTTACCACAGGTTATTCTGAAGCAGGTGTACAGAGAAGCTCACCTTATGATTTTCTGGCCATTGACTTCATGAAATAGAGCAAAACCTTCACTTCCCGGTTTGGAAGTGAAGATGCCAGGCTTTATGAATGAGACTCATGTGACGGCAGGATCCCAGGGAAAGGTGTGTGTGAAGATGCTCAAAGAGAAGGATGTGACTTGAGAAAATCAGCTGATGTGATAGCTCACTTCACGTCTGCATAAAAGGAGATGCTATGGTGCTCGACCATGATTTTTAAAGGGTCTTAAAAATGTATTCCTTGATCCCTGTCTACTTAAAAATTTGGACTTAGGACAAAAAAATGTTTAAGGCCAATGCCCATAAGTAATAGCAATGAACAGCTGTAAAGAATGACTTTATCTTGCCTCAAAGCGAGTTGATATAGGCATTTTCACCAACCTTGCAGAAACACCATTTCTGTATTTTTATTTAGTCCCATAGATATACTAGTAAGCAGTGTTTACACTGTGCTTTGTGTTATACAAGGAAGGGATACTTAAAGCAGCCCTACAAATTTTTTTAAATAAAATAAAATAAATATCTATGTTGCCCACTCTATTCTGTTGACCATCTCAAAACAGAGTACTTTAGCATGGATTTTTTGGGGGGAACTCCATCTTGAAAGCTATTTTTCAATATTCCAAAAAGACATTTCTAGTATTCCAAAAAGGAAATCTTACATTTATCTGAGCTGAGACCTTATGGACCAATATTGAATACATTCAGTTACTTGAGTATGTTAACAATCTTTTTAAAAGATACAGAGGTCCTTGATAGCAAGCCCTTGGGGAAGTCTCCCTGCAGAGGAGCAGCTCACTCTTCAGCTGTATCCTAGCAACTAAAGGTGGCTTAATCAGAGTTAAATTCATTTCCCAATTAAAAGCCTTTATAAATGTTCTGCTCAAGAGCTATCTCTGGAAGCACAAATCACTACATCTGTCATTGAATCACATGCAATGTCAGGTTGAATTTTTGTTTTTTAATTATTTCATTTTGGTCTCAAGAAAGAAAAATTAAGGCAAGAAAGAGTACAAGAAAGGGAAGCTGTCAGAAAAATGAGCACATTCCAAAAACCAAATAAGCTGTCTCCCAAAAAAGCATCACTTTCTTGGTTGTTTATCATATGCTCAAGTGATTTGCATATTGTTATTTCAGGTGGAACTTTCCATTGCATTTCCATTCTCTCAAGACTGTTGGTACCACCTCCGCATTCTTGTTGCTATGGAAACCATGTAGGACAAGAAGCAAAGGCTTTAAACAAAAATATTAATGAAGGAATCAACTGGAGAGAACATGAAAACTGCTTTCCATCAGGCAAAATACGTTGAAAAAAATTACCAACATGTATAATCTGCCCTAAACAAACAATTACCTAGCAATAAAGATACTCTCACTATCCTTGTTGAACTGGTCTTATTTTTTAAACCTGAATAGCTATCATAGAGTACATGTTATACAGTTTGAATTTTATTTACTTGCCTTCTCAAGCGTTAGAGCCTTTAGCTTGTCTCATATAAAAAGAGATTGGTTTAAAATTTTCCACGCTAAATTGGTAAAAATCGTTTTAGATTCCTCAGATTCAAGGAGAAGTTTCCATGGCTCAAGTTATCAAAAGCAGTAGTGGACCTAGAAGTCATTATACACAGCTTTGAAATGTATGTGTGACCTTCGAAAACCACCTTAAACTCTAAATTTTTGTTCTCTGGAAAATAAGATGATACCACTTATGATCTAATAAAAAGTTTGGCACGATTGGTATTGAATGAACGCCAGCGAGCACGGTGGCATTGCAGCTGATTCCCTCAGCATACTCCAGGTGAATGGCGGAGACCCATTCGAGGATCGTAGTGGGTGGTAAGACAGTTGAGAGAACAGGATCCAAGCCTGGTCTAAAAGCTGCTGTGAATAATCCATAAAGTGGCTTATCCATATGATCAAATACTGGCTATCCAGGGAAAAGAGCTTCCCTCACCCATCCAAGATAAAGGCCCTGGTGGACACAGGAATTCCAGGTTGTGGTTTGACACCGAGCACTGGCAATGCTCAAGCCCACAAGCTCAACTCTCCAGAGCACAGAAATATCACATTATAATATCTGCCCTGTGGCAAAGGCGACTTGAGAGCCCTGCACACTCCTCCCTCCTCTCCACCAGCATCCAGACTGCTGAATATTTGGTGCCAGTGGTTACAGTTGATTCCATTTCCAGAAATGCAAGGCAGCTGGAAAATATTTCTCCTCCAAGGAAAAAACCTACACTGCTACCATCTCTTCAGTAACCACAGGAAATCATGATGATACGTATAGAAATCAATTGCAATGCAGTGAAAAGCACACAGTTCACCAAACCCCAAACAGGAAAAACATCCATGTTGAAGCTATGGCATGAATTTACCCACAATTCACATTGTCATTTGTGATTACTGGCTACAGTGAAAACTGCTCCCTTTTCTACAAGTGTAGTGGGGTGCATTTAGACTTTCTTTGTGCGGGGGGTGGTATGTAAGCTTAAAATTTGTTAATGTCATTCCTTCCTACTCAACTTCTTTAATTATTTTACCAAAAATGAGAAAATAAGCAGACTCTGACCCTCACACTTCTGCTGCCCTCTATTTTTATCATATTAAATGAGTTGGAGAATTCATTCAAAAGGTTTAACTAAATCACACTTAGCTCCATTTTTTAATCTTTCAATTTAAATTGACAGTCTTTGCAAGAAAACCTCTGTTTATAGGAATCTACAATGTGTCCTAGAATGTGGTAAGCATTTTATTACATTTTCTTGTTAAATCCTCACAACAATACTATGAAGTAAATATGTTGCTATCTTACAGTGGAAGAAACCAAGGCTAGGAGAGCTAAGTTACCTGCCTGAGGCCGTAAAACTAGAATTGATGGAGCCAGGAGAGATCTTTCGATTTCAATCCCAGTGCTCATTCTCCACCAGGACATCTAATTGAATTTATCCAAAAACCAGAAGCCAAGTTTTCCAGTAACTTGATTAAGAGTCATCCTTACTGCCCTAGCCGGTTTGGCTCAGAGGATAGAGTGTGGGTCTGTGGCCCGAAGGGCCCCAAATTCAGTTCTGGTCAAGGGCACATACCCAGGTTGTGGGCTTGGTCCCCAGCAGGGGGTGTACAGGAGGCAGCCAATCAATGATTCTCTCTCATCACTGAGGTTTCTTTATCTCTCTCCCTCTCCCTTCCTCTCTGAAATCAATATATATATATATTTTTTTTAAAGAGTCTCCCTTACTTATCTTTGATTGCTATGATAATACATCACTTTTTTCTTCCACAAAAGTCTATGTCAATGGTTCCAACTCTAAAAGCGCTTTTTTTAAAAAAAATTGATTGAAGAGAGAGATTTGTTGTTCTTATTTATGCATTCATTGGTTGATTCTTGTATGTGCCCTGACCAGGGATCGAACCCCCAACCTTAGTGGTTTGGGAAGACTACTCTAACCAACTGAGCTACCCAGCCAGGGTAGGGGAGCTTTTTTAATACAGATGCATAGGCTCCCACCCTCTGGGGTGAGAACCGGGCATCCTATATATAGTTTTAAGGTCCACCACATAGTTGAAATGTGTAGCTAGGATTGAAAACCACAGCTTTAAAATACTATATTTTTCTGAATCTAAGAAGTCATTGATTGCAAGTCACATCCTGATTTCAGAGACATTAAAATGGGAAAAACAGTTAAAAATAATACGATGTCAGAGATTGTAAGACCCATCCTAGTTTCAGGGATGTTAAACTATGAACAAATGTACATTTCAGAATTGTTTAAAAAGAGAGAGAATTTGCCATATAAGGTGAAGAAAAGTAAGATATGATGTTGGGCTACTCTATTACATAAAACAGAGAAGTTAGAATAAAATGATCTCTAAGGCACCTTTTGTATATAAGGCTTTGTGATTTGATGATTTTTTAAATATATTTTATTGGAGAGGGATAGAGAGTTGGAAACATCGATGAGAGAGAAACATCAATCAGCTGCCTCCTGCAAACCCCCCACTGGGGATGTGCCCACAACCAAGGTATATGCCCTTGACCAGAATCGAACCTGGGACCCCTGAGTCTGCATGCCGACACTCTATCCACTGAGCAAAACCAGTTAGGGCGTGATTTGATGATTTTATATTTGGCACCCAACAGTTCACTTGTCTCCTTAATATGGAAGATCAGAATCATACATAGTACATTATCCCCAAGAAAGTAAGCCAGTCTCATACCTGCAGTCCAGAAGAGGTTGGAGATGGGAGAAGGTAAAAACAGCCTCTTTCAACTTATGTTAAGAATCAGGGGGAACCCCCCTTCCAGCCCACCCCTCAGAGCTCAACATCCCCCAGCCTCAGTGAGATTAGCAACAGACTATTCAGCTTTCTATCTCATGCTAATAAATGTGGACAGGAAGTACAAGAGAAAGATCAGTTAAATGAGCATTTGCATTTCTTAATCCATATATGATGGAATAATATGGAGACATGTAAAATCATGTCTTAGAACAAGGGTATGTGGCAAAATTCTCATGATGCATTAGTAAATAAAACAAAGATGCAGAATAGGCATGACTGGAGAGATATACATAAAACATTGCATCAAAGTGCTGCAATGAGAATTTCCATTGTCTTTATACTTCTCCAAAGTTTAATAGCAAATATATATTACGTTAAAAATCAGAAAGTGTTATTCATACATGGAGCAAATATGAATAGCTATTATAAAAATTAGAATAACTACATGAAAATTTCCTAAGAGCCAATATTAAATAAAAAGTAAAAGAATATAAAATTGTAAATATCATGTAATTAAAAGTATTTTTTCCCGTGCATAGAAAAAAAGACTACAAGGGGAAAAATACAATAATATTATCAAGTAATTATCTTCATGTGGTGGAATTCTGGATCACTGTTAATATTAAAATTTGAATTATTGGATATTATACCTTACATTCTTAACTTTTTATGAGAAGATATGGCTTTAACTTTTCAACCACATAAAAACTACTCACCACTTATATTTAATAGGATTTACATGTGTCAAATTTAACTCAGGTTTCTCTATTTTTAAGGAATAAAACCTAAATACAGTTAAAATCCTACCCCTCCTTCCATCTTCTCCTCTTTTTAGAGTTAACTCTTATTCTGTAATTATTATTATTATGTATATGCATGTTTTAGACTTTATGCTATTTATATGTTTTCTAAACCACATATCTTATTTTTAATATGCAGAGCAATATCATACTCTACATATTCTTTTGTCTTTTTTTCACTTTAAGATGTTAATATGTGTATATATTTTAAGAAGTCCCTTTCTATTCCAATGTGTTAAAGATCTAATTCATAGATTTTCACTGCTATATACTATTCTATTGCCTGAATATCTGGTAATCTACCCATTACTCTGTCCCACTGTTCCTCAAACTTTACATGCTTTAGAATCACCTGGAGGGCCCTGCTGTATAATCTATACACAGACAGTCCTTGGATTATGTCGGACTTGGTGTACGTCATTTCATAGTTACATTGCCATCTCCCATTTATTTATAATTTTTAAAAAGTTCCGTCATTTCAGCATATGTACATATGTGCTTTATGTTTTTTATTATTGATTTACCACAAGTAAAGATCAGGAATTGTTATCTTTTAATTTTTTTTTTACTGTTTCACTTCATTCCTGCTGTGTATGTGCTCCACGTAAGTGACAAAGGTGCTTATGTAGGTGGGTTCCGACTTAGAGTGAAAATCGTGTTACATGGCGCCGTAGGAAAGGAACTCCGACATAACCAGACCTACTGTATATAAAAGCCCAGCAACCGAACAGTGGAATGACCAGAATGACAGGTTGCTTTGACACGCACTGCAGCAGCCAACTGGCCCAATCCAGACCCTGATCAGGCTCCCTTAATGACCCGTGGCCCCTCCCCCAGCCGGCCCTGCCCCCAATCACCTCCCTCACCCCAATCGGGGGCAGGGCCAGCTGGCCAACCACCCATGGGCCCTCCCCCTGGGTGGCCCTGCCCCCAATTGGCCTCCATTAGGGCAGACCAGCAGAACTCCACCCATGCATGAATTCATGCACTAGGCATCTAGTACTTAGATAAATGAGCCTGGCTGTATTCCAATAAAACCTTACTATGACATCAATATTTGAATTCCATATAACTTTTACATGATATTATTTGTCTTTATTATTTTTAAGCATTTAAAAAAGTAACAACTATTTACAAGTTGTTCAGAAACAGTCAGCTAGTTTGACCTGGGGCTATAATTGGTCAAGCCCCTCCCCTAGTCAATAGAGGGTGCGTCTACTTTTTGCAGTTACAGGCAGCACTCAAGGAACATCTGATGAAGAGTCTTAGAGTAACTGTTAGAAGTAAAATAACTACATCATAGAAGAGATTCTGTACATCTCCAAATTTACTGAGGCTTGCACTACAAAGTAATGCTACAAACGCTGTCTTCCACCAATGAATGTGAATTGCTCTTTTCCTAGGTCCTTGGGAGCTCTTGGTATTAGCAGGCCTTTTGATGTTTGCCCATCTGCTGGATGTGAAATGGTACCTGCTGTTTTAATTGGCATTCCCCTAATCATTCCTGAGGTTGACATCTTTTTAGTTGACCATTTGCCTGTTCTCTCCTCTGAAATGCCTCTTTATACCTTCACCCATTTTCAACATTGAGGTGGTGTCATTTTATAAATTCTAGATACATATTATTTGTTGAATTTTAGAAGTTGAAAAAAAAACAATCTGGGAATTATTTTTTAACTCTATTATAGTGTTTTGTCACACTCAAGTTTACTAATTTTAATGTAGTCAAATTTTAGATCTTTTACTTTATATGTTCCTTATATATTTTAACAAATCCCTTTCTATTCCATTGTGTTAAAAGTTTAATCTTCCTTTCTTTTCTCCTAAATTTTCTAAGTTTGGATTTTCATATTGAGCTCTTTTATCCACTTGGGCTTTATTTTTATATTGGAGGAAGATATACATCTTTTTTTCTTTTTATCCTAGAGGCAAAGATGTGGAAACAAAGTTAATGGGCTACAGGGTAGTTAGTAAATAATGAATTGCTGTGATAGGATACCCAAAATATGTTCTAAATGGCCAGAAAATATCTGCTGGAAAACAAAATCTTCAGCCACATTAGTTTCTTAAATGTAACTTCTTGATGGTTCTAAGATAAAATATGAGCAAATTTCTTTGTAAAAGAAATTTCTCGACGCCCCCCCCCCCCCAAATAAATAGATAAAACCAGTGTGATTACTTCAAAAGCAGGGTCTAGTGTCTGGACAGTTTTCCGTGTCAACAACAGTGGACATATGAACAAATCCATGATTTCTGAACCTGAGGTTGTCTACCTAAACAGAGGAGCAGAAAATCAAGTGAGGAAGGCCTGGGCCATGGCAGATGGGGAAGGCTAGTAATGTTATATGAGTGGAATCAATCACTATTGGCTTATTTTAGAGAGCTCCACAGGAAGTAAAATTAATAGGCAATATAAAACCTCACAGGGAATAAAGCACTCATATACCTCAATTATTGTGTTTTGCTGAAATATTAGGTTGAACCATGTGAAGTTGCCATTTCTGTAATTAAAAAAAAAGTTGACTATCTTTGCTTTTATATAGCTCTATTTAGTAGAAGAAGAGGAGAGTGCCAAGTTAATAATTATTCAGGAGTTGTGTGCTCCAAGACTTGTCAATAGAATGGAATGTCCAACTCGGGTTCAAAGAAGGAGCTCACTGGTGCTGGAATCACTCCCTCTTCCCACCCAATGTGATAGCAAGTCAGCAAAACAGGAAATTAGCTGCCTCTCAAAGAAAGGAGAAATCCCCCGGGAGACCTGATGACTGCTTTCTCCAACTGATCAAGATTATGGTCTCAAGACTGTGGTTCCAGGTGTTCCTCTCCCTAAAGCTCACCTCTCCAATGACATGAATAATGCTTTTTGGAGAAATGGCATTCTGTTCTGCTTACTCACACTCCGCTGTTCAGTTTGGTCACTCCGGATATCAGATAATAAAACTACTGAAATTAATCTGTTTCACAGAACAAATTAAGCTCCTTGGATCTTTCAGGAAGAAGCGACAGAGCAATTTGTTTTCTCCCAGGACATCTAGTGGGGCTGCCTTCTGAAAACGTGTTCTTCAATCTGGCTCTTCCAACTATTTTATAGCAAACCTGCGGCTCAACATTCACATGAGTTCATCTTCCCAGCTGTCAGCTGGGCAGTCAGCTTAGACTCCGCCACATTCCCTCTTCTCTAAACGCACAGTATGTGTTTCTGATATTTCACTGGGTTTGCCATTCTGAAACTAGGAAAGTAGATTATATGAGTGTACCAAGGAAATGTGAGGGAACCCGACGAGCTGTGAATCTTTTGACTAGAATCCCAAAGTACATGCATTAACCATGTTTCTCTTTTGTCCCCCCATATTTTCAACACTGTCTCAGACTGCTCCATTATGGTCATGGCTAATTAAATGAGAATATTCTAAATGAAGAAAATTGAACTGGAAGCTTTTAAAATTCCCTTCTCATCATCTAATTATATAAATAGCATTTATGGGCAGCCTAACTCCAGTTAATTCACTCTCTGAATCTTTAGCTATCATACAATTTGAACATCAAACCCTAAAACCACAGGGTGAGTATTTTCCACTGCTCTGGTGACATATTCTTTTCAAGTTTCCCTAAACCATGTTCTGCCAGCAGACTGCTTTAAGGCTAACCCTGGGTAGCCAGAAAGTCTTCAAAAACCACATTCAAATGACTACTGTTGTCCTGCCTACTTTGAGCATTCCAAGATTTTCATCTTCAATGGCTCCACATAAAGCCACTCAAATTAAACATGGTTGAGAAGAGAAAACTTGACAGGAAATTATAGGGTTTATGTAGTCTCCCCAAAATGCTGGCTCCATGACATCCCATCACACTGGACAACATTACCTCTGTATCCAACAACTATACAAGAGAGCCTTACAGTGACAGAAGATTCAGCCTTCAATCTACCCATCAAATTTCCCCGCTTCTTGTATTCCTCGACATCTTGCCAATCATCCTTTCCCATTTCTACATCTACAGTCTTAATAGGGGTCCTGCTGACTTACCACAATGTCCTTTCAATAAGCCCACAAAAAAGACTCAGAAGAGCCACTGTCAAAGTAGCCATATCTGCTTAATTACACCAGGGAAGATTCTTGGGGAGCATGTCATAACAAACTGGATGAAGAATCCATGGGTAGAAGTGACTTCAGAGGTCACATGATGTCATCAGCATTTCAACTCTCCACTGTGTGGGTTTCATTCTCACCTTCATCTTCAGGATCCCCAAGATACAGGCCATTTGCATAATAAACAAAGGGATTCCTCATTTTCCCTGAGCAGACAAAGGTCTGAGCAAAATGTCCTGGAAGAAATCGGAGCTCAGGGGCAGAGGGCTTGGTTGTAATCTCAGCTCCCTTACTCGTCTGTTGTATGTCTTGAACAAATTATTTTACCTCATCTGTGGAATGTCACTTCCCCTGTGAAACCTTCCCCAATGACCTTCTCCTTCTTCATCAAACTAGTCATTTCCTCCCAAATACTCACAACATGCTGTATGGCACTTACCCTGACCAGATACTGGAGTGGTAGCTCTTGGAGAACAAGAATTCTCTATTTCTTTGTGTAGGACACGATGGGTACAGGAATATTCCATTCACTGGAAGGATCAGAAGATCTCCAATTAATCTTTGAAGTCACGTGATTTATTTTATAATTCCACCCAGATTTATCCTTGCCTGGCTGAACCAACCGCCTCTGTGTCCTTCTCTTCTCTGGAGCAGCTCCCCAAACCCAGTCTCCACCTTTGAGATTTTTCTGGACTAACTTCTACCCATCTGCACACCCAGTTCCCATTCCTCTGTGTTACTATGTTCCATATGACCCCAAGTATTCCTCCTATTGCTCGTGGGTATTAAAAATGTTTGACACGAGGCCTGATCTTGCCAGTCTTTCAGGATTTTCTTTATGTTTGTTTGTTTATATTTTTATTGATTTCAAAGAGGAAGGGAGAGGGAGAGAGATATAGAAACACCGATAATGACAGAGACTCATTGATTGGCTGCCTCCTGCATGCCCTACACTGGAGTTCGAGCCTGCAACCCAAGCATGTCCTCTAACTGGGAATCAAACGGTGACCTGCTGGTTCATAGGTCAACACTCAACCACTGAGTCATGCAAACCTAGCTTAAGTCTTTCAGTTTTTAAGCCTTCATGCCTGACTACTGCAAAACCATCTTGGCTTGCAAAGTGCTAGAAATCAAAGGCTATGAATCCATCTACACATTGCCCCAAGCATACAGCTGTCTCATAAATTTTTTTAAGGATAATGAATGGTAATGACAGTCAGACTGATTGTGTTATTCTGCAGTATATGCTCCAAATCCAGATAAGCATAAAGTTCTATTTAAAATGTATAATTCGGTGAGTCTCAACAGGAAGAGGCAGCCAACAGATGTATAGGAGGTGGCAGGGCTAATAGTTTGAAAGAACATACCAATATAATCACATAATGTTATATATTTGGAAAATGTCAAATAAATTAACTTAATTAAAACAAACTATACCTTCCATTCATGGATACTTGGTATAGTATGGATCTTTTCTTACCGTCACGACACCCTTTGATTTCAGATACGGTTACTAAAGTTCAAAAAAGTTAAGTTACTTCTCCAGGGTCAAACAGCTAGGACACAGCAGGGAAGACTTGAACACAGGGTCACTCTTCATGCCTCCACACTGCTTCGCAAAGCAAGAGGCAGCCGTGTGGTGGCCCAGCCTTCCGAATTTGCACTCTGTCATTCTGCCTCCCTCCTTGATCTCAGTGGGAAAGGGCCTTGTGTATACTTTGCAATTACAGAAAAAAACTTTTTTTTGTCTCATAAATGGGGTAAGAAAGACTCTTTCTCTAAAAAAAAATAATAATAATAATAATAATAATAATAAAAAATTCTCTAGGGGCTAGGGTGCGACTAACACCCACTCTCACAGAAAAACCCCCAACACCCACCTCCTTCCTTGTGCTGAAGAGCCTAGAGCCTCCTGGTTTCTGCCCAGAAAACAAAGCCGGCGGGCGCCCTGGCAGCTCTCCTGGTCTCTCGGGCGCTGCTCACTGGCCTCTGAGAAGCTGGACAATCTACGCTGTCGGTCCTCACTTAACGTCCTCTAGGTTTTTGGAAACTGTGACTTTAAGCAAAGTGACAAAACGAAACCAATTTATACCTAATTGCTACAAACAAGAGTTAAGTTCCTACAGCACATTTCTGGTCACAAAAACATCCCCAAACTCCTAAATAGAGACCCAAAACGCTTTTAACATTAAACATTGAAATAAATGTGTTCATAAAAATAAGTAAGACCATTCTTTTCCAATCTGCTTATTCCAGTTCAGCGTCCTGGGTGGCCCAGTCTCTCTCCCGGCAGCTCAGGGCACAAGGCGGGCACCCACCCGGACAGGGTGCTGTCCCACTGCAGTGCCACTCACACCCATGCTTACTCAGACTGGGACAATGTAGACACGCCAGCTCACCTCATGAGCACATCTTTGGGATGTGGGAGGAAACCAGAGTCCCCGGAGAAAACCCACACAAACATGGGAAAAAACCTACAAACTCCACACAGACCGTGCCCTTCCCTGCCACGCATGTTTCTTTATCATCAATGTTATAACAAAATAAGATTGATGCAGCGAGGTTCTTGAAGACCTGCTGTACTTTTGAGCACCCCCTACATGCCAGGTGTATTCCAGACAATGTTGCTAGTTTTTCATTACCATGAGATCATCAGAGAGCTGAGTGGAGCCTGTTGAAATACCATAGTAATTAACAGGTTATCTGAGTCCCGTCTGGTAATGGCAATTCCATTGGATCCTAAAAATCTCATTTTCACAAATACATCCTGGCACCGTGTGCTCCCCTTCGTGACTTGCAATTCAACGTCTCGCTTCACACTACGTGGTGTGCAATGATTTTTGAAGAGCGGCTTACATCATGCACTCCTCGAAGTTCAGAATCGCTTTCAAGAAAAAGCTTTGGGATGAGATTTCACACTTGGCAAATTTAAACACCACCATGGAGGCATAGAAAGCAGAAACAAAAATAGTTTTCAGGGCAAATTAGGTCATGAATTTTGTTCAGATGTGGAACTGGGCTCAGAGAGCCCTTGCTACTGAAGTTGTAAACAAAAGGAAGTGTCTATCGCAGAGGTCCCACAGAGCATGCCGAGCCAGAAGGAGACAGCCCGAGGCTCCGGCAGGTAGCTGTCCCAATCTTGGCAGCAGGACATTTTTGAAACATTCCATGACAGGTTTTTGTTCTTAAAAAAATTTTCTAATCATTACCCCCTTTCACTTTCCTTCCCTTTCCACGTTCCCTACCCAACCCCATTTTTCCTCTTTTAAAACTGAATTTGAGCCTGAGATTTATGGCCTAAAGAGAGGGCAAAATACAGTCAGAACAAGTAAAGCACCTGCATTTCTAAATCACAATTTTTAAAACTCCTAATGGAGACAATAATCTTGACAATCAAGCTCTTCTGATTTGCAAAAGGCAGGCTCTTTAGCAGATAAAAGATTTTTGAGATTCAAGTGACTAAGTCCTAAGTAATCAATATATAAATTTATTCATAAATAATGGTCTGGGGGTGGATTTCTCTGCTGGGAAGAGAGGAGATTAAAAATCTTTCTGGGTGTGAGTGGAGTGCTGAGAATGAGAGAGGAGAGCAATGGTGTTTATTACCAGTCTCTTCAGCCCTGTCCTACAACAGCCCCAGCTTCCCCGGACTCCCTGCCCCCACCCCCTCACCCCATGCCGATATGCAGGCTCTCTCCCAACCCTCTGCCCCACACACTGCCTCAGTTACATTTTAGGAGGGGATCCCTGAGCAGAGGGGCCTGTGCTTGAAAGTCCATGCAGCAAGTTTTCCTAGAGACCATTCACCGGCCAGTGCTCTAGGAGTTAAAGCTGAAAGAGCCTGTGACAGTCCCAACCCCACAGCCTGGGTGCAGACGGGCAAAGAGAGGGCCACCTGACCTGAAGGGGTCTCCTAGTTGGAGCAGGAAGGACGTATTGTGTGGAGTGGGACTAGAGGTGGAGAGCTGGTAGAGAGAGGCCATGTGAACACAGCAGCAGAATTCAGGAAGGATTGAAGCCAATAGCCCTTAAAGACTAGAGGGCCAAGGACATCTCATTAAGTGTTCACCCACCCTAGCCAGAGGATTCCCCCAACCCATTCTGCAAATGCTACCAGTCCTCCCTGTTGGTGAACTTAGATGTCACCTGAAGGATGAGGAGGGGGCAGAACTCTGTCAATGACTGGATTTAGTAGGAAATGATTGGGTCCTTGCTAACTAGACTGTTTCTCTTGAATCTACAAGAATAAATTTTCAATGACCAAGGAGAATAAGTTCCAACTGCTTGTGAATCCTTACCCATTATCCTATGTAATAAAAGGCTAATATGCAAATTGACCAAACAGCAGAACAACTGGTCGCTATGACACGCACTGACCACCAGGGGGAAGACGCTCAATGCAGGAATTCCTACCTGGTGATCAGTGCACTCACACAGAGAGAGCACCACTCAGCCAGAAGCTCTGAGCCAGGCTTACAGCTGGCAAATGCAGCAGTGGTGGTGGGATCCTCTCCCATCTCTGCGACATTGTTGAGGTTGTCCAAGGGCTCATGGATTGCAAGAGGGTGCAGGCCAGGCTGGGGGACACCCCACCCTCACCCCGAGTGCACAAATTTTGTGCACTGGGCCTCTAGTATCCATCATAAGAACTATTAATTAAGCCAGCAAAAAATGTTAGCTTTCACCAGAACAGTAAATAAATCCAGAAAAGGAGGGGGGAAATCTTTGATATCATTGCTTTTTAATTTCTACAACACAAAATAATATAAACAATAGTAGCATTAGAAAATTTGGAAATATAAGCCATAATCCCATCTCTGAATACATGTCATTTTTTTCATTTTCCTGGTATTAAAAGGTTCTATTCCAAGAGAATATTAGAATTATCTTGAATATTAGAATTATCTTTAAATCTTCAAAATAAATGAGGCGAAGCATTTCAAAATGCAAATCTGATCGTGTCGATTCTCTCCAACATGAAACTCATGACAGAGGGAGCTGACCTGCTTTTGCTCACCAGAGTAATCCCAGCACCCAGCAGGGAGGCTGGCTCACCCCTCTTTTGTTGAACAAATACGAAAGTAAATGAATTGTGAGGATGATACTATTATAATAACCTGGTTATTGACTAACAGGAAAGGAGTAAAGGGGAGACTAGATAACATAGGCATGCCATTTGTACAACTTTGCCAGGAAGCTGCAGCTCACATTCTCTAAGTCTATGCCCTGCAGATCACTGGTAGAATGGACTGGACAGTAGATGCATGCCCAGTAACGTCTGGGTGATGTGAGAAGATGCTGACCTGTCAGTCACACCTGGGAGTGGTTTAATTGGCCAGAATAGGTGTGGCCACTGCAAGGGCATGAAATCTGAGACACTTAACTCCTGAGCAAAGAGAATTCCCTACTTGCTCTCTCTTGTGCTCCTGGCCCTCTTGCTCTCTTGAGATTCCTGTTGCAGGGCGCATGCTCCTCTGCATTTTCCCACGTAGCTCACAGCCATGTGGGACCCAAAGATGGACAGTGATTAGCCTGATGCTAGATTGGACCCAGCTCCACCATGGAACACACGCTGTGGACACTGGCTTTGCTTTTGGCTCTACTGAATCCACCCCCGTCCCCCCCCCCTCCCCGCCCCAGCTGCACATTTTCTAGTACTGGTTTAAAGACAATGGGGCTTTGCAAACGAGGGATGTAAGTTTACACATACACACACGCGTGTGCACAAACTTAGTCTCCCATGTGAGTCTTAGAAAATTCCTTGTCTGAAGATATTGCAAGAACCCCACTCCCACTAATGGCAGAGGAATTCCACCCGCCTAATCCTCCAGCAACAATGACATTGGTGAACTAACTCTCTCATTCTGGCTTTGAACCTCTGTAACCACAGGAATCACATTTACTTTCCCAGATGAAGGATAAAAAGAATCCCTTGAGTTTCAGTGTTTAAACTGATGAATCTTTGCAGTAACTAAGAAATGATTTAATATGTTTCTATTCTATTAATTGCAGTTATACTCTCACAAATATATATATACTAGGGGCCCAGTGCACAAAAATTTGTACACTTGGGGGGGTCCTTCAGCCAAGCCTCTGCCCTCTCACAGTCTGGGACCCCTCAGGGGATATCCACCTGCTGGTGTGCCTGGCCAGCCTGAGTGAGGGCCTGATGGTTGTTTGCAGGTTGGCCAAGCCCCCCAGTGAGGACCCTCACCCCATTGGGGTGTGGCAAGCCTAGGTGACAGGCTGAGGGCCGTTTTCAGGCTGCCCACAATCCCTTCAGGTTTTGGGTCCCTACTGGGGTTCCTGGGCAGCCTGGGTGAGGATCTGAGGGCCATTTTCAGGCTACCCACAGTCCCTTCAGGGTTCAAGTCACCTGGCCAGCCTGGGTGAGGGGCTGAGAGCTGTTTTCAGGCTTTCAGGCTGACCACAGCTCTCATTGACCCATGGTCCCAGCAAGGCTGGTTGGAATCAGGTTTCTGGGGCTTATTTATCTTCTATAATTGAAACACTGTTGCTTTGAGCCAAGGCCTAGGCAGGTAAGGAAGCCTCCTGTTTGTTTCAGCTCCGTGGCTTCTATAATTGAAACATTGTTACCGTGAGCAGAGGCTCAGCCAGCCTAGGCAGGCAGTTGCAATGGAAGCCTGCTGTTTACTCTAGCTCCGTGGCTGCCAGCCGCCATCTTGGCTGGGTTAATTTGCATACAGCCACTCTGATTGGGTGGTGGGCATGGCTTGGCTGGTGGGTGTAGCTTGGGCATCCCAGAAATTGTTAATTTACATATTACTCTTTTATTAGATTAGATATATACCGAGATTATTTAATACAGTTCTTGATCTCTGGAATCTAAACTAATAAAAGTGAAATATTAAAATTAACCGTTTCTCCGAGACAGGGTAAGCCACGCCCACCAGCCAATCAGAGCAGCTGTATGCAAATTAGCCCAGCCAACATGGAGGCCGCCACTCACAGACTTGAGTAAACAGCCCTTTCCATTGCGGCAGGAGCAAAAGTGAAGCTGCGCCCCTCCGCTCAGCTCCGATTAAACTGCCTCTAGCAGTTTTGAAACATTGTAACAATCATAGAATCCTCCGGAGCTGAAGGAAAGAGCAGCTCCGGCCTAACCAGTAAAAGTAACAATTGTTTCATTATAGACGCTGCGAGGTGAAGCAGAGGAGGCTTCCTTAGTTAGAAGGCCGCCTTAAAGGAACAGTGTATCAATTATAGAAGATGACCCCAGGCCTTCAAGGAACAGTATC
>PVJC01009486.1:0-45819 GCA_004026665.1 Murina feae | reverse complement strand
CCAGGCCTGTAGGTGAGGGCAGTTGGAATGGACCCAGGCCTACAGGGGAGGGCAGCTGTGTGTGTGTGTGGGGGGGGACCCAGGCCTGCAGAGGAAAGCAGTTGTGAGGGACTCAGGACTGCAAGGGAGGGCAGTTGGGATGGACCCAGGTCTGCTGGGGAGGGCAGTTGTGGGGGACTCAGGCCTATAGGGGAGAACAGTTGGGGGTGCCATCCTGGTATGGGGAAGGCAGTTAGGGTCAATCAGGCCAGGCCAGCACAGGACCAGTTTGGCGTTTATCAGGCTGCCAGGGGAGTGGTTAGGGGCAATCAGCATTTGAGAGGTCAGGAGCCAGCAGTCCTGGATTATGAAAGGGACGTCGACTGCCCGTTTAGGCCCGATCCCAATGGTGGGATCCCAATGGTGGGATCGGGCCTAAACGGGCAGTCGGACATCCCTCAAAGGGTCCCTGATTGGAAAGGGTGCAGGTTGGTCTATAGGACACCACCACCACCCACCACCCCCACTCCGTGCACGAATTTCGTGCACCGGGCCTCTAGTATATAAATAAAATTCATGGAAGAACTATTATTATTTTATATTGTACTAGAGGCCTGGTGCAAAAAATTCGTGCATGGGGGTATAGGTGTGTGTCCCTCAGCCCAGTCTGCACCCTCTTCAATCTGGGACCCCTCAAAGGATGTCTGACTGCCCATTTAGGCCTGATCCCAGTGTGATCAGGCCTAAAAGGGCAATCGGACATTCCTCTCACAATCCAAGACTGCTGGCTCCCAACTGCTCACCTGTCTGCCTGCCTGTCTGCCTGATTGCCCCTAACTGTTTCTGCCTGCCAGCCTGATCACCCCCTAACCACTCCCCTGCAGGCCTGGTTTTACCCAACTGCCCTCCCCTGCAGGCCTAGTTCTCCCCAACTGCCCTCCCCTATAGGCCTGGTCCCCCCCCCAACTGTCCTCTTCAAGCCTGATCACCCCCAACTGCCCTCCCTTGCAGGCCTGATCCTTCCCAACTGCCCTCCCCTGCCAGCCATTTTGTGGTGGCCATCTTGTGTCCATATGAGGTTGGCCATCTTTGACCACATGGAGGAAGCCATCTTGTGTGTTGGAGTGATGGTCAATTTGCATATTACTCTTTTATTATACAGGATTGCAAATATCATCCAAAATAATTGACTAATGACTCATTTTGTGAGAGAAATAAAGTAAAAGAGATAGCATGCAACCTTGCTCCCATCTCTCCTCCAGACAAACCTCATTTTAGATCCATAAGTTAAGGAATAATGGAAGAAAGAGAGGAAGATGAATTTCTCCTTTGGCTCTGTGCACATCTTATTTTCTTGAGACTCCTCCAGTCTATTATGCAACTGCATGTTTATACCTCTCCACTGAATAAAAACTAGGGCATTGGCTGTTGCACCAACAGAATCTCATAGGTGGACATATGGGATAAGCTGCCAAGATTTTGCTGTGCTTATTTCCAGGTATCTGTCTTCCCAAACATTCCATCACTAATTAGAGCATAACACCCAGCTAGATAAATATGGTTTTCTAAACACTCTATAATTCAAAAAGAGACAACAAGAAAATTTCCTCTATCACATGTACCTCTCTATCCCTACTTGTTACAGATTGCATAATCTTGATGAGACCTGGCTGACATAACTGATGCATAGTTTGCTCTTTAGAGTAAACTGTATGATGATAAATTCATTCAGTTAACTGTTAATCTTGCCACTGAAAAGGGTAATTGTTTGAAAAATCAAAATGAGAAAAGTTTGAGTTTTACTCATTATATTCTCTTGTTGGAAACAGATGTTACCATGCAGTTAACAATTCCTTTGCTTTTAATTAAACTTTATATTTTGAGATATTGAGAGTCACACACACACTTGTAATGAAATAATACAGAGAGATCCTGTGTGTTCTTCCCCCACTTTCACCCATGGTAAAATATTGCAAACTGGAGTGGAGTATAATATCACAACCAGTGTATTGATATTGATATACTCATGAGATAATCTACTAATCCTATTCAGGTTTTCCCAGTCTTGCATCGAGAGAGAGAGAGAGAGAGAGAGAGAGAGAGAGAGAGAGAGAGAGAAAGAGAGAGAGAGAGAGAGAGATTTTATCATGTTTATGTTCATATAGCTACCACAGTCAAAATACAGAACTGCTCCATCCCCACAAGGGTCCCTCATATTGCCCTTTTATAACCAAAACCACTTCCCTAACCTCCATCTTTAATCCCTAACAAATACCAACATGTTCTTTATTTCTATAATTTTGTCATATCAAAAAGGCTATATATATGGACACACACAGGTAATTTTGAAATTCATCCAAGTTGTTATGTCTATCAATAACTTTTATTATAGTATTGCTGAGTAGTAAACCATAGTACAGGTGTACCTCCATCTACGTAACAATCAGCTGTTGAAAGACATCTGGGATGTTTCCAGTTTTTGTGAATTATTAATAAAATTGCTGTTTCCAGCTATTGTATATTACTAATAAAGCTGCTGTGAGCATTCTTACACAGGTTTTTTGTATGAATATAGGTTTTAATTTCCCTAAGATAGATGCCCAATAGTGCAATTTCTGGGTTGTATGGCAATTGCATGCTCAGATTTATAGGAAACTGCCAAACTGTTTTCCAAAGTGACTGGTACCATTTTATATTCCCACCAGCAATATATCAGTTTTCTACCTTTTTTTTTAACATCACATTAGTCTGTGTAAGTGACAAAATTAGTAAATAAATACATGACCCATGTAAAAAACAGCTTGTAAAATGTCAATCCCCAAAAGTCCAAAGGGTAAAAAGGTAGGTGTTGTATAAAAAAAGCTCTCTCGAGCAAGGGCCTCTCTCTGCCTTGCCTCAGCTCCTAACACTTAGTACAGGTAAGCTTTATGTTCCTAGAAAGTCCCAATGTTCCCTAAAGCTTTGTTTGGTGTAAATTAAAATAAACAAATCTTTTTTCTTTTTTTCAAAACAGGATCATGGCCTATAAAATGCTTCAAGTGGCCCTATGTTCAACTTTGCTTATAGGTAAGAACCTATTTTTTTTCTATTTATGTCTTTTACAACACTAGGTCAATAGATAACCTCTTTTGACTTTTTAAAGACATGAATAAACGGGCTTTATCCATAAACCAATTCTAAAGCATTGAGGAAGACAAACTATGTGCCATGCTGTGTTTTCGAACACGTTAGTATTAATTGTGTGTGTGTGATCATTTTATTCCTAATTATTGTTAACATAGTAACATGCTACTGTTGCTAGGAAATCTATTGAATTGCTCCCACCAAAGAAGTGCTCTGGTGTCCTTGAGCAAAGAAGAATGTAAATGTCTTTTAGAAACTGTAATACTTGCGTAGTACTATTATGTGGTGACCTCGAGGTACTTTGAGAGTATGAATTTATTAACCTTTAGGGCAAGCAGTAGCTCAGAGAAGCGGTGTTTAAAGACGGATCAAGGAAGTCACTGGAGGCCAGATAATTTGCTGCCACATTGGCCGGTAATTCAGTGGCTTATATCTGAATTGAACTGAGAGATCATTTGTTTTTCTTGTAACCAAAACTGAAGATACTCACAAAGGTATAAATTATTCTCACAGTTAAATCTCTGCAATTTATAAATACTCTGATGTAAATGCTTAAATCAGAATAAATTTGTACTTTTATAATATGCCTCTGAGAACCATGCAAAAATTATGTACTTTGCTTGAGGTATACACACACACACACACACACACACACACAGATATCTATATCTAAATCATTTTTTATATTTCATTTGTTTTTTGCATTATATTTTAATCTTATTTTTCAATTAAAATGTACACTCAATGTTGTTTTGTGTTAGTTTCATGTGTACAGAAAAATGGTTAGGCAATCACATTCTTTACAAGTAATCTGATGTTTCAAGTACCTACCTGGCACCACACATAGGTATTACAATATTACTGTCTACATTTCCTATGCTGTACTTTACATCTTCATGACTATTTTATAACTAACAATTTGTACTTCTTTTCTTTTAAAGCAAAATGGGATTTATTGAAGATATACTCCAAACGAGGAGCAGGCCAGTACAGAGAGAGGGTGGCCTCGAACTCCTGGGTTATACGGCTTAAAAGAGGGATTTTTATAGATGGAGACTTTCATTTGTATTAAGGGTGATTGACAGAAAAGGGTTACATAACTATATTTCTTCTGCATATGTCCTTACCTACCATAAGGCATACAGAAAAAAACCACAGTTTATACTTCTTAATCCCTTCACTTTTTCACCCAGTTCCCCAAACCCTCTCTCCTGTGGCAATCATCAGTCTGTTCTTAGTACCTATACATTTGTTTCTATTGTATTTGCTTATGTTGTTCTTTAGATTTCACATATAAGTGAAATCATAAGGTATTTATCTTTCTCTGTCTGGTTTATTTCACTTAGTATAATTTCACTCTAGGTCCATTCATGCTGTTGCAAGTGGTAGATCTCATTCTTTTTTATGGCTAAATAATATTCCATTTATATCTGTTCCACCACTTTTTTATCCATTTGTCTACTAATGGGCTATTGAGTTGTTGCCATATCTTGGCTACTGTAAATAACACTGCAAGTAATAGAGGGGTGCATGTATTTTTTGAATCAGTTGGGTTTCTTCAGATATTTTCCCCAAAGTGAAATTGCTGGATCATAAGGCAGTTCCATTTTTAACTTTCTAAGGAATCTTTACACTGTTTTCCACAGTGGCTGCACCAGTCTGTATTCCCACCAACTGTGCACTATATCTAGACTATTAGTCTAGGTATATATGAGAATACACAATTTGCCTTTTATTCCTAAGTTTGTGAATAATTTTGTTAAGGTAAGAAACATTCAAACCTGTAAATAATTTTTGTGAGTTTATTTGAACCAGACTGTTGTCAATCGCTGGGAACCAGAATCTCAATGTATTGACATAATGTTCTGAAGAATGGTGGTTTTTCACTCATTTTCATAAATTATCATCAAAGGAGGGGACATAGGTGGGTTATGTGAAATCCATTGGTGATAGATTAGAGAGGTGGGAGAAAGCAAACCAGGGAAACGTTTGGGATTGGATAAAAAATAAAATGATAGAGACATGCTTCTTTTACACAGATAGGTACAGGATAGTTAACAGTCAACAATTAACACAATAACAATGAGGGATTTGTGTGTGCATTGGTCATGCCCTGAAGGGTCGTGCCCTGAGGGGTCCAGAAAAGGGGGAGTTACAAGTTACTCTGACATTCCAAAGGTATGTTATCATAGATGCAAAAAGACAACAGGCTCAGTTAAGATCACAGTTTATCTTTGACAGGGAAGATACCTGCCTAGGAAATGACCACCCACCATAACTGCTTTTAGTTAAAGTTTTCATTTCAGACCATCCTTTGTGGTTACTTTAGGTCTTTGAGATTCCAAGACCACCATGCAGGCCTTCCCTGAGCTAGTCAGTTAGCATGTGGCCCCTTTTCATCTACAATTTTAGTAAAGAGGTCTTTCTTTAATCCTCACCTGAAGATATGGTTTTATTGGTTTTAGAGAGAGAGAAGAGAGAGCCCTGACCGGTTTGGCTCAGTGGATAGAGCGTCGGCCTGCAGACTCAAGGGTCCCAGGTTCAATTCCAATCAAGGGCATGTACCTTGGTTGCGGGTACATCCCCAGTGGGGAGTGTGCGGGAGGCAACTGATCGATGTTTTTCTCTCTTCGATGTTTCTAACTCTCTGTCCCTCTCCCTTCCTCTCTATGAAAAATCAATAAAATATATTTTAAAAAAAATAAAGAGAGAGAGAGAGAGAAGAAGAAGAGAGAGAAACATCCATTTGTTGCCTCCTGTACATGCCTCATCTACGCATCCTGACCTACATGCCCTGACTGGGGATTGAACCCAGGTAGGGCTTCATAAAGAGGTTTAATCATCAATATTTCACTTTGTATTTGGGACATTAATTAATTATTTAGAAATTTTTAACCACATTAATATAAAGCAATTATCATCACACCAAATTACAGTCTATATCTCCAGATGAAAAAAGTGAGTTTGGCTCAGTTTAAGTGCGTGAGTGAGGAGCACACTGCAAACTGGGGCCATGGGCTGGTTATAACGCATCAGTATAAAGCTTTGCCTTGACTGCTGACCCATGCAGTTGACTTTAGAGTGGGTGACAGTGGGTGACTGCAAGGCTAAAAGCACCATGTCTGGTCCACATTCTCCTGTGAACACTGCAGGGTCAAAATATATCTGGCAAAGGGGAGATGGTTCTGTTTAAAAGTAATTTTTGTGCACTTAGAAGTTGGAATTAACTTCTGAGTTAATATGAGATACAAATATGTCTACCTATAAAGAAACAGCTTCACTCACTTCATTTAATAGTGAATAAACAAATGAATGACTGAGTTTATGTCATTGAAGTTCACTAAGTACAAGCTGAGATCAGAAACTAAGGACAGAGAACCACTGACACTGCTGGGTGCCCTTCAGAGCTCAGGAAAGAAGCCTTTATTGCTTGCAGACTAGAGAGACTGATGTCTTTAGAACCCAGTTCATTTGTTAAACTAGTAACTAATTTAACCAACATTTTCTAAGTCATACAGCTCTAAAGTAGGAAAATATTAGCTTGAATCAAGTTTCTTTACTTCTCCTCCCTCCCTTTTACATATAAGAATACAGCCTATTCATTGTTCTGCTTATCATAAAAAAATAATTTAAAAATTTTGTTTCTGTTTTTTAAAAAAGTTTTCTCTCTTACAGATTAGTTGTCTAACAAATAACTTTTATCTAGAACTTAATTTGAAGTAAACAGGGAAAAGATCTCATTATTTTCCTAATGGGAATGCTGAAGCTTAAAATGATAGTCTTACTCAAGTAATTACATTTATGGGCAAAGTCTCCAAATTATTTTATTGATTTTCTCAAAATAGTAACTTACACATTGGAGATGATTCCCTAGTCAGAGAATTGGAAGTCAAGTGTCATCATTCGATTATAAAACAAAGCAACTCTGCCCTAACTGGTTTGGCTCAGTGTATAGAGCATTGGCCTACAGTCTGAAGGGTCCCAGGTTCAATTCCAGTCAAGGGCATGTACATTGGTTGTGGGCACATCCTGAGTAGGGGTGTGCAGGAGGCAGCTGATCGATGTTTCTCTCTCATCTAACTCTCTATCCTTTTCTCTTCTTCTCTGTAAAAAATCAACAAAATATATTAAAAAAAAACAACAAAGCAACTCTCTCATTAACATGTAGGTCAAGAATTGCTTTTTCCTTTAATAAACTAACAAAATTGCTAGTACAATTTTAAGTCTTTATTATGTGTCAGGGGCTGTCCATATGTCACCTTAATTCAACACTCAGAATCACTCTGCAAATAAGGGTTATGATTCCCATTACACAAAAAGAAAACTGAGACTTAGACAAGAAAAATGGCCAAGCTACATGGTTAATCAAGGCCAATTCACATATGAATTCTCCATCCAGGTCTTTTGAAAATAAAACTCAACTTTCTACAAACTGTCCCCTCTGGCACCACAGTGCTAGCTATGGGCTGTGCAGAACCAGGAGAGGCAGCAGGGCACACAGCAAGGTCTCCTCCTGAAAAACTAATAGGGCCAGTAGTGCAGCCATTGGTTCGACAAGTAAAGGTCTGGAGTTAGAGAGCTGGGTGACTTTATCTGAGGAAATAGAGTCAGGCCTGGATACAACCGAAGATTGTTCTATGACAGTTCCTGGTGGTACTGAAGGGAAAATAAGTCCTGAACTCAACATGTTCCACCTCGGTAGGGCACTTAATAAAGTCAAACAGCCCCATATCTCAGAAAGAGGAAATATAGAAAATACACATATTTGGAAAATGTGTCACTAAATAAGTAAACCAATTTTGGGCGTTGACTTGTATATGAAACAATTTGGGGTGAGGTGGGGAGGAGGAGGAGTTATGCCCTTATTGTTGGCCTGTGACCAGGACTATCTATAAAGTACAAGTATGTCTTTTGGTTTTAGACAGAGGAAAACTGAAAGTGCCTTTAGCCTGTTTCTCTAGCATAGTTTAAACTCCTGTTTTTCAGTCCACAGTTGGTAACCAAGGCCAATTTATACATGAAGTTTGTTTGGTTTGGTTTCTTTTGACAAGAGCTGTTAAGCTTACACCTTCTTCCCCATGACCCCATCAGCACCTCCAACCCCTCCCTTTTTGCCCTCTCTTCACTGAAGGAATGGCCCTATTCCATCGGGCCTGCAGCCCTCCAAATTCTTGGAGAGTCTGTATTCCTTGATACACTTTTAGTTTCTTTTATAAGATTTTTATTTTAAAAAATACTGATTTTTACCTACTCACTTTGGCTTAAGGTTGATCTTGCTTTGAACAAAGTGGGTAGTAAAAATAAACTGGTAGATGACTTGGTTGGACAAAAAATAAAAATGTCATTGCCTATGACTAGATTCATTGAGCATGCTGAATGTTGTAGAAAAACTCTCTTCTCCTACCCACGTGGAATTTCTTGTCGTGACATTAGAGATGGGAATCCCATCAACACACAGAGGCAGTGACCCAGAAAGGCTCACTATGGGATCATGCAAAATGCTGCTTTTCATAAGTTACCGATTTCTCTGTCTATGCGATTAAAGGCCAATAAAATACCTGCTGGCTCCAAAGTATATCCCAGGGAAGTACGTGGCCAGGAGAGTGAGGGTGAATGTGGCTGTGTACTGAGAACAGGTTGAAACACATGGAAGTTGAACTCAAGCCATACCAGTTTCTGTTTACATTTCAAAGTACTCAACACATCAGCAATCGTGACGTCAATAAAGTTGAAGTCTGAGTTGAAAGTTCAGTTACAAAGCATTTCAGTAACAGATGGTTTACCATGATGCTGGGGATTTGAGTCCAGGGCCTCTTTCTTCTTCCCAGTGCATGGCCATCAAACCTCCTTGCTTCTCGCATCTTACCGCCTCTTACCGCCTCTTTGTGTCCTGTTCTCCTCAGGACCTCTTACATTTTGCAACCTCCCTTCTTTTTTCTCTTCTTCCTTTGATTTCCTGATTTCTCTCTTCTTTCTTTTTCTTTTTCAATCTTTTCCTCTCACAATCCAAATTTCTTAGCTCTCATTTTCTCTCTCAATAATTTTTATCTCAATTGCAGCAAAATGAAAGAATCCACTATATTAAATATAACTATTTTATCTTGCACCAGGAAGTTTTTGGTCAGTGACCAAAGTGTAAAGTGGAAAGAAAAAATTAACAATTTTATTATTTGTGGAGAAAATTATTTACTTAACACAAGGAATAAAATATTTAAGTCTAAAAAATGTGAACCTAAATATCTGTATTTTAATCTTTCACAAAATTTAAAAAAATTCCTCTACATGTATATAGTCTTTGAGTATGTTACCATATTGCCAAAATGTATATCCTTTTCTCCTGATCCTCGTTAGTACTTAATTCCTAGTGACCTAGTGACTTTCAGTACTTAATTTATGTGCACATATAATTGCCCCGGTACTTATATTATTTGTTTAAGACATCCATAATTTAAGGGCATGGGTTAAGGCTATGTCCAATGAAAACAGTAAATAGTAAATGCTATTCTCTCATTGCTTGGACTGAGTGCGAGGTGCCTTACTTTCAGTATCCCATACTCAAGTGTTTTGAACTTGTGACAGGACTACAGTGCTTACTCTCTAGTACAGGTATTGGGTAACACTACAAACATCAGGATCACTGGCCCTACAGGAAAGAGCCACTGTAGGCCTATCCTGTGAATCTGGCAGATATTTTGTGTCTTCTTTCCCCACTGAATCCCAGCACATTTACTTCACAGACGTTGAAGGTTACATGAGGAAAGAAATTCAGAGCCATGACTGCTCAGGGATGGCAAGCGCCTGCTGGTTGGAGTGCCCTCTCTGAGCTCTATATTTTTTCCTGTTTCTTAGTGAGGCTCTGAGACAGCAGACCTGTTGGGTCCTCTGAGCCACCTTCCGACACATAGCACCCCCCTTCTTTGCCCCGGTTTTGATCAGGTTGAGAAATAAACCCAAAATGATTAGGGAAGGCAATCCATTTCCTATATTACTGAGAAAGGCCAAATGAAAGATGCAACATGTACTATATATAAGCACATGACAGGCCTGATGACTGGGCCCACAACCTGGCAAATCTCATACCCAATTGCAGGCTGCAGAACCAGAACAGAAAGTGTGCCCTCTGAGGGTAGCGCACTTTCCAGAGAAAAAAGGAAGAGTGGGCTAGACATGCCAATGTATGCCTCTTTTGCTTACCAATTAAATGAGGCACTTCCCCTCCAGAGGGAGAGAGCACACAAAGGGAAGAGACCTGGGATTAGTCCAAAATGAAGAAAACAGGAATCTGCCATCAAACTCTGTCCTTTCGTTCTGTATCTTAAGTTTCACATTAATTCACATTGATCTTTTTAGTGTATGGGTTCCTACCACAAGTATCATTTTGATGGTCACATGCATAGTATACAGACTAGTTAGTCATTTCTTCACTATCCAGTTTAAAGTGTCTTTTTCAGCCTTCCCTGGTGATGGCAATATAGGAAGTTTTTCCACTTCTAATATAGCTCCCGTTACTCCCATACTGCTCACCAGCCTGTGATGGGCACTCATCTTTGTGTCTAATGTGAATACATTTTTATTTGTTTTGCTTTAATTATTGAGCAGGTCTATTTCGACTTCTCTGTCACTTATTTCTGTCTGTTTCAGTGCTGAATTTCTCAGCATGTAAATTCCTTGATGGTAGTAGGAGCTGTGCCTACTTAGCGTATTCTATATGCTTCGATGACACACAGAGAAAGACATTTTCAGTTAACGACCTATTTGTTATGAATACATCCCAGTTAAAAACATTAGAGCTGGAAGAGACCTTAGAGATGATATGATGCAGCCTCATCTCACAGAACAGATAATAGAGGTACAGGGATAAAACGTGACTTGGTGACTAGTCACTGCCAGGGCCAGGAAAAGACTTTGCATCTCTTATCTTTCTTGGCTTCTGTGAAGAGAGTTATGATCTCAAATAGCTCCATTCTCCTTCTGCCTGTTTCTACTGCACAGAACTTTCTGCAGAGGCTATTCTAGAATGGTTTTGATAGTAGAACTAAGCTGGACAGGTCTTAGTAAAACTATAATATAGGATGAAAGAAAGGAGGGTGTGTAGGAATTTGGAAAGAGAAAAATATATTTTTAGAGCTTATGATTATAAAGTTTAAAAAAGGTATTAACCTGATTCACATTGCATACATTTAATAAAATCCACTCATTTAATAGCTAACAAGGTAATAAAAGTCAGGGTTTGGTTTTCAAACCCCGGCAGTATTACACAGGCTTGCAAACACAAAACTCTGATTTTGTTCTCACTAACTTTCAAGGATGATCAGGCAGATTGAAAAAGGGAGGAGAGATTTCTCAAGCAGAGAGGATAATAGCATGCCCTTGTATATAACTTACATTTTATTTCCAGTCTTGACATTGACTTACTATGTGACCTTGAGTGAGTCATTTCATCTCCACGTGGCAATTTTCTCATTTGTAAAATAGGATAATAAATACTACTTTCTGTCTCTCTCCTGGGTGATGTTATTATCACCATCAATTAATATTTATTGGATGCCTGTTGGTCACATAATGCTGAGGTAAGCGCTTTGTTCTGGGGGTGTGGAGAGGGGTACTGAAGGAGATTATATGAGTGAAATATTTTCCATGAGAAAAAAAAAAAAGATTTACAAAAGACAGAATTGTTAGAGCTTAAAATAGCTTGGGCTTATATTTTAAAGCATGCTTCTCGGCCAAGATTGATGTAATAGCAATGTTTTTTTCTTAGCAATTGTACAATGCACCAGGATAATGATGCAGAATACTGGTCTTACTTTTGGGCAATTCTAAATAAAACTATCTTAAGAATTATTGTGATTTCCTTTTTCTGCTATAACTTATACCCTAAGCATAATTTTTTTAGAAATATTTATTTGATACTGAGGGTGTCAAATTCACTTTACCTAGCTATTCCTTTTGTTTTAAAAGGCAACTTTTTAAAAACAGAGTAAGTGCACATTAAACATGTAACATTGTAGAACACTTTTGATTCAAATGAAATAAAGAGAAATCTGAAAGTCACTTATTAACACATTTCAGCTGAAAACAAAAATTGTAATACTAGTCAGTCCATACTAGTCAGCCTCAATGAATGGGAGTTCCCAGTTCCCTCCTAGTCCATCCTGTCTTCCCATCCCTCTGTCACCTAGATCTGGACTATTCCAAGAGCTTCTGACCTTGTTTCTCTCACTCTACTCTCTTTCTTTTGCCAGCTGCTCTCCATACTGCTGACAAAGGAGTTGTTAAAAGTAAATCTATGAATGGATAAACAAAATGTTGTCATATACATAACAAAATATTTAGCCTTAAAAAGGAATGAAAGGCTGACATATGCTACACCATGGATAAAACTTGAAGATATACTATGTGAAATAAGTTGAACACAAAAAGACAAATATTACAGGATTTCCTTTATCTAAGGTCCCTAAAATAAACCAACCCCTAGAGACACAGAGTAAAAAGGTGTTTACCAGGGGCTAGGGGAGAGGACCATGGGAATTATTATTTAAAGGGTACAGAGTTTCTATCTCAAATATTGAAAAAGTTCTGGAGCTAGTGGTGATGGTTGCACGACATTATGAGTGTACATGATACCACTGAAGTGTATACCTAAAAATGTTTAAAATAGTATGTTTTATTTATGTATATTTTATCACAATAAAAAAATAGTGAACTGGTCCTGATCATTTTCTGACACATGAATGATCATTATTTACAGACTAAAGCCCAAAGTCCTTGGTATGACAGTAATAATCTTTCAGAATCAAGCTCCAGATTATCTTTCCAACATTATCTTTAACACATCTATACCACAAACTTACCTTCGATCACACTGTCAAAGTGAGGGTTACTGAACCTGAAACTCACCTTGCTCCTCTTCTCTGAGCTCTTTATCTTCTTCAGCCTGGAATACATGCTCTTTGCCACCGTGCCTTCCTCCTAACTGTGAAACCTTACATACTCTTTGATGCCCAACTCAAAACTAATTTCTCTATGCAGCTTCTAGCAATTGAATTATTCACTTTCCCTTTAGAAGGTCTAGTCACAATAGGTCTTCCTATAATTATTTGTGAACTCTGAATATAATGTGAGTTCCTTAGAGGCAACGGGTTTTTACTTGTTTTTGTTTGTTAGTTTGTTTGTCTTTCCATGCAGTGGTGATTTATCAGAGAGCCTGTCATTTTCAATCAACACTCATTTAGAAACAGAGGTTACTGGATTGGCAAATTAAACTAGAAATAATAGGTCTAATAATTTGAACAATTCTTAGTGCAGTGTTTTGCATCCAGTTGAGACTAAGGTGAGGCAAGTGGCAATCTTATGGTACAACATTTGCATAAGCCTCAGAGTGAGTTCCTTCTTGTATTTTACTAGAGTCCTGGTGCACAAAATTTGTGCAACAGCGCGTTAAGGGGTGTCCTTCAGCCCAACCTGCACCCTCTCCAATCTGGAACCCTTTGGGGATGTCTGACTGCCAGTTTAGGCCCAATCCTAAACCTGCAGTTGGAAATAACCTCTCACAGTCTGGGACTGCTGGCTCCCAACAGCTTGCCTGCCTGCCTGATTGTCCCTAACTAAGTCTACCTGCCAATCTGATCAGCCCTAACCACTCCCCTGCTAGCCTGATCAGTGCTTAACTGCTCCCCTGCTGGCCTGATTGCCCCCAACTACCCACCCCTGCCAGCCATCTTGTGGTGACCATCTTGTGACCACATGGAGGTGGCCATCTTTGACCACATAGGGGCGGCCATCTTGTGCAAGGGCATGATGGTCAATTTGCATATTACCTCTTTATTATATAGAATGCCTTAGTGGCCTCACTTGCCTCATCCTAGTCTCAACTCTGTTGATTAGCAGTTTCCTTGATATTAGTAGGTGCTTATAATGCATTGCATTAGTTGTCTACTATGGCATAACTAATTCCTCCAAACCTTAGCAGCTTAAAACAATCCACATTTATCATTTCACAGTTTCTGAGGGTCAGGAATTTGGGAGTGGCATAGGTTGATGAATCTAATTTGGGATCTCTCACAAGGGTGTAATTAAAGATGTTTAGTGGGGGCTGTAGTCATCTGAAGGCTTGATGGAGCAAAAGCATCAGATTCTCAGTGCCTGGCTTACATGATTGTTGGTAGAACTTCTCTTAGGGCAAGGCATCCAAGAGAGGGCAAGCCAGAAGCTATGATAGCTTTTATGTCCTAGACCCAGAAATCACACAATATGCATATACTGGTCAGCCCTGCTAAGTGAGAGAGGTAACCACCCAAAATATGAATACCAGGAGGCATTGATATTTAGGAGCAATCTTAGAGGATGGCTTCCATCACCGTCTGGTTTGATTTTATTGAACTAGATTACCTAGTAGCAGGACAGAATTATTTCTGACATCTGTTACTAATATCTTCTGAGGTTGACTTTTTCTTCTATTTTTAAATCATTGAATAAATAAAGTTGTTAACATTTTATAAATGAAGAATATGTCTGAATCATTTTTCAATCCTGCATTAGTAGTGGTGCAGTGTTTCGCATCCAGAGGCAGCCTGATTGATGTATATATCCAGAGAGGCTGTCATTTTCAATAGACACTCATTTGCAACCAGAGGTTACTGGATTGGCAAGTCAAACTGGAAATAATAGGGGTAATAATTGGAACCCTTCTTAGAGCTCAAGGCCAAGCTTGGAAAAGCATGCATTCATAGAGAATATGTAAGTAACTGTTGTTTCTTTTTGTCTATAATGCCTAAGATTTTAATTATTATTACTATTATTATTATTATTATTATTATTATTATTATTATTACTGTTATCTGGCCCCAAGTATTCCTGGCTCTCAGTCATAATGTAGTGCAGTAGCTTTGAAGGGAGAATTTCATCTCTGCCTCCCACTGGCTGTGTGGCCTTTAACATATTTTTAAATATTAGTTCTGTGTCTGCAAAATGAAATGATTGACAGTGCTACTTCTTAGGTTTGTTGTATCAAATAAGATAATTCAGCTAAAGAATTTAGCACCATGCTCAATAAGTGCTAGCTAATATTATTAATATTTGTGTATGTACTTGTTTTCAGAGATCAGTCTTGTAGATTCATAATGACTTTTGCTCTCATTATTTCAACAGTTTAAAATTAAAAGTCTTGCCCTTCTCCCATGAAGCTAATTTAATATTTTCTTCAAGGAATAGGTAAAGCAATTTCCTGACCATGAAAACGTCTGCTTGTGTCCCAAATCCCTAGTGCTCAGTAATATAAGCTTCTCCAAAACTCTCTCAGCGCAATAAAATCTACGTTCCCTTATTTTGTATCTTAAGACTTTTCTTCCTCTTTTCTATAGAGAAATTTTATACCTCATAACTCACTTACCACGATCCATAGAGTATTTGTCTGTAGATACCTGTTCAATGATGACTCTGTAGAGTGCCTAACATAACGTGCTTACAATTAGATTTGTAATAAATGCTTCTTTATCACAAGTAATAAACAGACTGTATTGTTACATATAGGTGAAGATTGTGTGTTTCCCTTATATTTATTCAACTTACAACCTGAACCTGATTGTGTTTTATTTAAGAATAAAAAACACAATATAGACTGTTAAAATTTCAAGATCTTAAGAAAGTTTGGATTTTTAAAATTACTTTTTTTTTTTTAATCCTGAAGTGTGAAGGAGTTAGAAAATACAGGTCTGTTTGAGTTAATGATGGCTCTATTGTACTAACAATTTTAACTACGGTGCCAGACTTGAGAGCAATCTATTTTAAACTGAAAGATATGTTCTATCTTAGAAGGCTTGGACAGCAAGAATAACATTGTTGACTGCCAGGTTTGAGCCAGGAAGTTTATATTCATTAATTTTTCCAATTCTTATGGTAACCCAAAGTTATTTTGTTACTGTGTTGATATCATTTTTATTATGCTGTTTTACATATAAGAAAACTAGAGCTCAGAGAAATTAAACCACTTGCCTAAAATAGTGATAGGGCAGGAATTTGATTCTGTGGGCTCCCATGCATGTACAGAAGCTCTGAAGATATCCATCCACCACACAGCACTAGCTTTCATGCTGTACCATATGCAGCTCACATAGGTTGGTGTCAGTACAGTGGTGGCAAAGGACTAAGGAGCAGCCATCTGCCTCAAGACAAAACTTTTCCAAGGTTTCCTTCTTAGGTGCCCGTTTTCCCAGGACTACAACTGTCTCTCTTTAAGAGGAAACACTGAGCTGTAAACTGTTGCCCTAAAGATGCTGTGCTCTTGTACTCTGCATTACAGGAGCGTTGGGAGCGCCATTTTTGTTGGAAGATCCAGCAAACCAGTTCCTACACCTCAAAAGACACATATACTTGCAGGATTACTGGGACCCAGATCATAGTCCGAATATGTGGGAAAACACACTGGCTGATCAGGTATTTGCACTTAAATACACATCGCATCAGCTGGCTTTAACACACCACCAACCTAATCCTGATTTTTCCTGTCCATCTGCCATGTGTTATCCCTGCCCTTTCCTCTCCATAAAGTGCCTCTGGTCTGGTGAACTCCACATCTACTTTCAAAACTAAGATCAAATGTCTCCTTTCTGATGCTTTTCCCTGCTTTCCAGGGGGTATTTGTCCTTCCTTCCTCTCTCCCCTTTGCATGCTGTTCACTTGTGAATAGCTCACAAAATGTCACACTGAAATTGTTTGTTTCATGCACCCAACCTTCCTACTTAGGCTACAAAGGTAAAGTGCAAGTCTTCTACATCAAAATAATTATTCTCAGGAGCTAGTAAAATGACGGTTATGCAGTCAAGTCTCAGTACATGATTACATGTTTGAGTAGGTGGATGGATGGATTTCGGTCACCTTTTAGTTCTCTCTCAGTTGTTGAGCAACTAACTTCCCTCTGTTATAATTACCCCAGTCCTTAATGCCATTTCATTTGCTTGTCTTTTTTACATTTTCCTATTCATTTGTGTACTCATTCCAAGAGAAATAAAAAAGAAACTTGAATTCACCCGCTTTATTTCCTCTTTTTGATGGAACTCCAGGCCAAATGAAATTGCTAAATTATGTGAGGATTTCAATCAGTCGTGATTTCCCTCTCACAACTCAGCAATTTAGAAAATGAGGATGTATAGCAATTAATTCCTTCACTGATTTGTTCTTTCTTTCCACATGTATTAGATTTTCACTCTCACCAAGTATAAAAGTTGTATAAAATCTATAGTCTTAGACAGTTTGGCTCAGTGGATAGAGCATTGGCCTGTGGACCAAAGGGTCCCAGGTTCAATTCCAGTCAAGAGCATGTATCTTGGTTGTGGGCTCCTCCCTGGCCTGGACCCTGGTAGGGGCTTGTAAGGAGGCAACTGATCAACGTGTTTCTCTCACATTGATGTTTCTCTCTGTCTTTTCCTCTCTCTTCCACTTTCCCTAAAAATCAATGAAAAAATATCCTTGAGAGAGGATTAACAACAAAAATAATAACTAACTAACTAACTAACTAACTAACTAACTAAATAAATAAATAAATAAATAAAATCATTGTAAAATTTGAATTTCTGTGTTTTCCTGGGGTTTGGGTCCTCTCCTTACTCCACATAGTTGGGTTTTAACTGGTCTAGCAGGATCAGCTTGGTTCTGCTTAGCATTTGCTGATGGAAACCAGTAGCTTGAATCTAGTTTTATGCTCATTTTACTACAACATGCATAATTTAGAGGTACTAAAAGAAGAATTTATTTCTTTGGCCAATTAAATAATTATATAGACTGGAAGGCTGTGTCTTCCTCATGGAATATTCAAGTTTTCAAGTATACTGTAATTGTAGACCTGTGCTGTGATCAACTGACAGATACTCTAATATACCAAGCCTCTACCACATGGGTCACACCATGGCCCTGCAAATACTGCAAAATATCTCATCAGTGAAGTAAACAGATTACTAAAAGTATAAAAACCAAACCTTGCTTGGAATTATTCCTCCATTGTATTTCTCTCAGTCTTTTAGAAAATAATCAGAATAATTGATACCTGTGTTCTATACACTCAGAGATCATGACTTGAGTTTCCTTTTATTGCAGGCTCATGAAAAATGGATTGCTTTGAAGACAACAGCACAGTATTATCTGAATGTGAATTCTTTCACTTCTGACATATCTACTACCCGATAAATGTGCTTTGCTGGTTAAATCAGGACAGCAAAAACAGTGGGAGTCAGCACAGCAATGTACCAAAACCATGGCTTTGGCAAGCTGAAGGCAAATGCTTGTCACTTACTAGATTATTTATTATGTCTGTCTCACAGAGATGTTGAACAAAGTAAATATGGAAATTTATGTAGTGACCTAGAATTCAAAGTTTTCTGTAAATAGTAGATAAAATGAGCACTAAAGTTAAAAGACTATAGTAATAACATTTATCAGAAAGGTCTTTTACTAAAAAAGAAAAAAATTTTAAAGCCGTATATTAAAATTCTTTGTTCATAACTGTTGTTTTCTATTGATTCTTCTTTGTTAGTTTACTTTTTAACTCAAGGAAGAGGGATTTCTCAAAGGGGACTGGTTCTCTCCTCTTCTCTTCAATATTTGTCACTGTCTAAAGCCAAGCTATTTTAAGACCACACACCTGAAACTTTTTTCATCAAAGGTGTATTACTGAGAGCAGTAGAAAATAAAATCTTAACTCATATTAGGGAGTAGATGGTGACTAGGACCCCACTAAAAGCCACTCATCTACATAGAAGTCAATTTACTCAGAAGTTTTACCACATGTATGCAAATTTGTATTCTGCTTCATAATATACTGTTAATGTTTATTTTACTATGAAATAACAGATTTGGCCAGGAATATTTACTGATCTTTTAAAATAAAACTGGAAAAAAAGACTCTAAAGAAGAGTGTACTACACTTATCCTATAGTTTTCCACATACCCATGAAATACCACCTCAGAACTCTAATTTGAGAAGTACTAAGGAGATGATACAACCAAATCACCAAGATCCCCCTTTTCCCCCAACTCACAGATAAATGAACGTGGATGAGGCCCACCCACATCATAAGGGCAATTTGCTTTCCTTAAAGTCCACCAATATAAATATTATTCTGATCCAAAACATTCTTACAGAACAATCCAAAATAATGTCCAGCCACAATGTGGACACAGTTGACACACAAATTAACTATTACAACCTATTTTAAGTTATTTAGATTGTCAACACGTACATACACATAGACACATACACATATACATGTACACACACTCACACAGTTGTGATTGGGGCAACATACACTGGGGGAAAAGAAAAATACTTTAATTCATCTGTTTTGTTCAGTATAGTACAAGAAAGAAGCTTAGTGGATTGTGTACCCCTAATGAAGTAAAATTATAAGTTAGCTGCCAAGTTGATTTTGATTTAGGTATCACTGAGAAGCAATTTTGTTATTAGGTAGTTACCAGCAAGCATGGAAAGAAGGTTTCTTATCTAAACATAGTTACATGAGAAATTTTTGGAAATTTACATGATATCATAAAAGTAATAAACAAATAAAATAAAACAAAAAATAGAACAACCTAGGTCTACATAAAATAATTTATCTGGAAATCTAGGTAACTTCTCTATAGCTGAGCAGGTAGTAATGATGATTCATTTTTTAGATAGAATTTTAAAATAAAACCAGGAACCACATATTTGGCGTCTATATGCAAAATCAGCTAAGACCAGAACAACTCTGAATTCAGTGTTTAACAAATTGATTGCATTGAGGTAACAATTATCTGCCTGACTCTTTTTAATGGATTGTTTTACAAATGGTATGTAAGTCAACATAACTAACTTTTTTGGCAGGAGTAGGGAGCTCCAATATGGTTTTCAGTGGTTCTCAACCTTCCTAATGCCACAACCCTTTCATACAGTTCCTCATGTTGTGGTGACCCCCAACCATAAAATTATTTTTCTTGCTACTTCATAACTGTAATTTTGCTACTGTTATGAATCGTAATGTAAATATCTGATATGCAGGATGCATTTAGGCGACTCCTGTGAAAAGGTCGTTCGACCTCAAAGGGGTCATGACCCACAGGTTGAGAACCGCAAGTTTAAGTCTGTATCTAGTGTATAAACCCTAGGTAAAAGTCTTTCTATTTGAAAACTAAAGACTTTTTAACATTTTTAAGAACTGTTAACAAATTTCAGTGACCTGGACCATATTAGGAAACAGAGAGGATCAGAAACTACACTTGCCCCAACTTACTTTTTTAAAAATATATATTTTATTGATTTTTTACAGAGAGGAAGGGAGAGGGATAGAGAATTAGAAACATCAGTGAGAGAGAAACATCCATCAGCTGCCTCCTGCACACACCCTACTGGGGATGTGCCCAAAACCAAGGTACATGCCCTTGACCGGAATCGAACCTGGGACCTTTCAGTCTGCAGGCCGATGCTCTATCCACTGAGCCACACCAGTCAGGGCTTCAACTTACTTTCTGAGATTCCACATGATCCCTGCAGCTGAGATATTAATGTGTTCTACTGTAGCATCAGAACATACAGACTGTAGTGACTTTGAATTCTTCTGAAGTACAAGATTTCCATTATAAAATCTAAAGGAAAGCATGTTGATTTTCTTTCTTCGTCTGATTGATTAAACAGTCCTACTACTTAAGTGAAAGTGAAGGGGAATGATATTCCCACTACATTCAGACTTCTCCGAGACTTTGCTAAAAATTTGAGGCTCACCAGTGTCACTCTTTTAATTGCATAAACTAGAGGCTTTATGCATGAAAATTTGTGCAAGAGTAGGCCTTCCTACCCTCTGCGGCCAGCGTCGGCTTCCCTCCAGCCCTGGTTTCATCAGGAAGGACATCCAGAATGATTTCTGGTCTAATTAGCATATGACCCTTTTATTATTATAGATTACTAGGGGCTCAGTACACAAAAATTTATGCACTCGGTGGGGGGTGGGGGAGGTCCCTCATTCCGGCCTGTGCCTCTCGCAGTCTGGGACCCCTCGGGGGATGTCCACCTGCTGGCATGCCTGGCCAGCCTGGGTGAGGGGTTGAGGGCTGTTTTCAGGCTGCCCACAGCCCGCTCAGGGTTTGTGCACTGGAGGGTGGGAGGGGGAGGGTGGGAGGGCTGGCGAGTGCAGGCGTGGACATTTCCCATAGGGTGGCCCACCATTGCACATGCCTGGTGGGCCTCCACTGCTGAGGGGACACACCTGGTGCAGAGCCGGGTGGCAGGCTGGGGGTGGATACTGGTGCATGGTCCCTTGTAGGGGGGGGCCCTGCTACTGAGCAGACACACCCGGGTGGAGCCAGGCGGCAGACACTTGCACCCACCCCACGGAGGCCCCCCAGTGCGGAGCCTCCCACATGCCCCACAGAAGCCCCCAGGGTGGAGCCAAGTGGCAGACCAGCAGCGGATGCTCCGCGAGGGGCGGAGGATGCTCGCACATGACCCCGCGGGGGTACCCCCCCCCCATGCTCCTGCCACTGAGCTAACACACTGGGCACGCATTAGATTAGATTTTGTCTATGGACAGATTTTTCTTTTTTGTCTTCCTTCTTGTTATTGTGTCTTCCTAAAAATTGTTGGTTGAAACACAGATAGTGTGTGTATCTATTCCTGGAAGTGAAATGAACATGTCCTTTGTTCTGTTCTGCCTCGGAAGGAAGTGGGGATGGGGATTTGAGACTATCTAATCAGGAATTGAACTGGATTTAAAGTTTGTTATGATAGTTTCTTATAATGAACCATAGGCTTCCAATTTTTCTAATATTACCTTGTTCTTAGGGTGGAGTCTATTTATCAGAGGGTTTTTCTTACTGCCTCCCTCATTCTTAGGCCACCTTTTTGTGCCTATTGCTCAGAGAGGGTTTGCTCCAAGCCCTTGCCCCTCTCTTAGTAGTCAAATGTTGCTGCTTGTTTCTTAGTGCTTTCCAGTTTGGAGGAGTGGGACAAAGAGGCTCTCTGTTGTCATGGTTCAGTCTCAGGCTTAGCAGGGTCCTCAGTCTTGGAGGAGGGACTTTCCCAATAAACCTGACCCTCTCATAGTGGTTGGGTATCTCTAATGGTATATACTCAATATGGTGTCCTTTCCCCAGCCAGAGGTAGAGGTTATTCTTTCTATTATCTTCTTAGGTCCTGGCGGCAATAATATGTGTTTTTATTCCCCCTGAAAATTAAGACATTTTGCCCATAGGCAAGAAAGGTGCAGATGATGTGTATAATTTTTTCTCACTACAATGTCTACTCTTTCCTAGACTTTCACCATTTAGGAAAGCTTTCTCCAGTTTTTTGTTGAGAACATTTGGTGAGGATCCAGAGAGAAGAGTCTTTGAATAGGGCAAACCCCTTTTGGCTGAAGCTTCCTGGGGTTCTATACTCTCATGGTCATCCACACTCAGTTATTTGCAATTTTTTTTAAAGAAATTAAATACTTCATAATGGCTTAAATAGCATTCCCCTTTTCTCTTCTGTTCATTGCTGTGTGAATAAGTGTTGAAATCTCCATCTCTCCTTAGAGGTACTTATCAGTAATATCAGGCTTAGTTGATCTGTTATGTCAGCAATCTGATGACACCAACAAAGACAAATTAAAGGATGGTCAGCAATACAGATGACCCAGCTAAAGTTGGATTGCCTGAACTGTATTCTGACCATTCTCAGTAGCTTTCAGTAACCTGAGCATAAAAAGAAAAAAATTAAATGATAGCATTACCCAGTAATCAATGGTATGGTTTTGCTGGCTGAGTGTTTTGGGATAATGGTACTACAAAGGGAAAAAAGATTGTGCTAAGAGAAAATTAGATAAGACTATCATAGTACACAACTTAGAAAACAAAATTTAGAGATTGGAAAAGAAACAGAAATGTTAAGAGATAACCTATGGGCATAGACATAGAGGGGGAAAGGCCTAGGAGGGTTGGATATGAGGTGGAAGGGGTCAATGGGAAAAACACATACAACAAAGGGAACATCAGGGGCAGACCTTCCTCAGAGGCTCCTCATGGGGCTGCAGAAGCTCCCACAAGCCCCAAGCAGGCCCCAGGGGGGGATCCAGGTGGGGGACCTACCTCTGAGGCTGGTGAGGGGTGGCAGAAGCTCCCGCAGGCCCTGCGCAGGTCCCCAGTGTGGATCCAGGCAGCCACCTGCACCAGAAGAGCCTCCCGCACACCCCTGCAAGCCCCAGTGTGGATCCAGGCGGGAACCTGCACCAGAGGAGCCTCCCGCACACCCCTGCAAGCCCCAGTGTGGATCCAGGCTACAACTGGTGACGGCAGTGGAGCCTCTGAGGTCACGTGCCCCAAGATTGCTCTACTCCCAGGCCCCAGCCACCACCTGGAACCCACTGGAGGCAGGCACATGCCATCGCTCTACTCCCAGACCCCAGCCCTTGCCTGAAACCTACTGGAAGAGCAGGCACATGCGATAGCTCTATTCCCAGGCCCCAGCCGCCTGGAGTCCATCGTGGGGCACAGAGCACACATGGAGGCAGCCTCCACGTGTGCTGTGTGCCCCGATTGGACCTATTTCCAGGCCTTAGCCTCGGGCTGGGGCTGGCATGGTCCCCCCTCCCCAAGGCTGCAGGGCAGCCTGGCACGGTCCCCCCACCTCGAGGCTGCCCTGCCGCCTGGAATCCATTGCGGGGGGCACGGGCACACACGGAGGCATAGTGGATCTACTTCCAGGCTGCAGGGCAGCCTGGGGGCCTGGGCTGGTTTGCTCCCCCAGCCCCCGGCTGCCCTGCCACCTGAAATCCATCTTGGCTGGGCTAATTTGCATACCACCACTCTGATTGGCTGGTGCACATGGCTTACCCATCTTGGAGAAATGGTTAATTTCAATATTACGCTTTTATTAGTTAAGATTATAAATTATTATTATAGATAGGATTCTGCTAAGTTTTACTGCATTTTTATAGACCCAGTCAACAAATATGCCAAAAACCAGGCTGACCTTTTATTTATGCTTTTACTAGGGGTCAGGTGCACGAAATTTGTGCACTGGGGGGATGGTTCCTCAGCCCAGCCTACCCTCTCTCACATATTGGGAGCCCTCAGGGGGTGTCCTATTGACAGCTTAAGCCCGTTCCCTGATCCCCTTGAGGATTGGGCCTAAGCCACAGCCTGGTCTCCCTTTGTGGGAGGCGACCAGACTAATCAGGGGAAGTCACCAACCCCATCAGCCCGCTGCTGCAGCCACTGCCAGTCAGCACAGCCACCAAGGTGTTTTCATCAACACGGACTCCAGTCCCTTCACCATGAAAAAATGACAACTTTCTTTAGGCATTTTCAAGATGTGTCTTTCATAGGATATAGCATTTCTTTTTTTTCTTTTTTTTTCTTTTCTATCTTCACCTGCAGATATGTTTCTATTGGTTTTTAGAGAATGTGGAAGAGAAGGGAAAAATAGAGAAACATCAAAGTGAGAGTAACAGTTTGATTGGTTGCCTTCTGCATATGCCCTGATCTGGGCCCTGGCCAGGGAGGAGCCTGCAACCTAGGTACATGCCCTTGGTCAGAATTGAACCCAAACCCTGCATTCAGCAGGTTGAGGCATTATGCACTGAGCCAAACCAGCTAGGGCAGGATATGACATTTCTTAGCCCTCCAGCAGTGGACCTTCATTTTTTTTCTCCAGGAGTGTGGTGGAAAAATCCTAGCTTGGGAGATCTGAAGATGATGACCGGCAGGAAGGCAGGGAGGAAGAGAATGTGAGAGAGCCAGGAAGTGATAGAGGAGTGTGTGTGGACGTGTGTGGTGTGTGTGTGTGTATGAGCTAGGGAGAGTTAGATTCTGCAGGTCTTCTGAGGGGTTGCCAAACAGGGCAGTCTTAGACAGTGGAGCCCCGCTCCCAGCATGGACACTCCTGGGCGGCCAGCGCAGGCACAGAGACCATGCCATCTTGAGAAACAGAGCTGCTTGCAACTAGGATCCTGGTCTCAGTTCCACCCAGTCTGGTCTCAAATGCAAACCAGGGGACAGAGACCTGCAACCACAGTTACGGACCCACAGACACCAAGAATCCAGATATCCCGGTGGCTCCCCCTTCCCGCAGGCTCATGGGCAGCACCATAGTAACTGATAGACCCACCCCTCACTTGGGCCTCAGCACTGCTACAGGAATTTGAGCCTAGGAACACGGGAAAACTGGGAACCAGTTCCCGGTGGCACGGGGCTTTGAGCCTAGGAGCGTGCAACTCTGGGTGTCTGTTCCCAGAGGTGTGGGGCTGCAGGAATTTGAGCCTGGGAACTCACAAAATCTGGGAGTCTGTTCCCTGCAGCATGGGCTCTGGGACACCTATTCTCTGGGCAGGAAGCAGCACTAAACACCAGTGACTTGACTCTGTTTCTTATCACTTCCGCCTGGGATCCCTGATTCCCAGTGCATTCACACTAAGAGCCAGTGACTCCAATTCTTGGTGCATGTGCACACAGGGACCCTGATTCTCAATGTGAGGCTGCGCAAAGCAACAGAGATGCCAATACTGGATTCTTGGGGAACTCTGATTCCTGGCACACACTAGTGAGCTCTGATTTTCAACACACTCCAGGGGGATCTCTGTTTTAGCTTGATGCAGGCCGGTTCCCTGATTCTAAGTGTGCACACAAGGTCACACTGAGCACTGGCGACACTGACTCTGAGAGAGCCTGGTTCTCATCAACTGACGACAACCAAACATCTTAGTGTTAGAGCTCTTCAGTGACACTTGGGTGGTGAGAAGCTCCCACTGCACATGGCTCAGGCCCACACAATTCCACGTTTGAAACTTCTGCAGACAATCAGAATGGGGAGACGACACAATCCCCAGAGGAAAGAAAATGAGGAGTCACGAAGAAAGGAAATTAGTGAAACTGAAGCATGCAACATGACAGAAAAAGAATTCAGAGTAATGGTTGTACAATTCATTCACCAGATGGATGAGAAAATCAACAACCTATGCAAGAATCAGGAATAAATGAAAAGTGATATAGCTACAATCAAAAACACCATGGAAGGTTTCAACAGTAGACTAGAAGGAGAAGAGGATCAAATTAGTGAGTTAGAAGATAAGGTAGAGAAACAAGCTCATCTGAACAGCAACTGGAGAAAAAAGTTAAAAAGCAGGAGAAAAGCCTAAGGGAAATTTGGGACAACATGAAATGAAGTAACATATGCATAATAGGGCTACAAGAAGGACAAGAAGAGCGACAAGGATTAGAACATCTATTTGAAGAAATAATGACAGAAAACTTCCCAGATATGGGGAAGAAAAAAACTACACAAGTACAAAGTCCCAAGCAAGACTAATCCCAAAAGACGCACACCAAGACATATCATAATAATGTTGGCATATGTACAGGACAAAGAGAGAATCTTGAAGGCTGCAAGAGAGAGACAGCGAGTTACATACAAAGGATCCCCCATGAGATTATCAAATGATTTCTCAACAGAAACACATCAAGCTAAAAGGGAATGGAAGGAGGTATACAAAGCATTACAAAGCAAAGGACTGAATCCAAGAATACTCTATCCACCAAGGCTATCAATCAAAATTGAAGGGGAAATCAAGATCTTCACTGACAAAAAAAAAAGCTAAAGGAGTTTATCACTACCAAGCCAGCAATGCAAGAAATGCTAAAGGGAATGCTGTAAAAAGAAGAAATAAAGAGGTAAGAAAGAACACAGGCACAAAAATAGAAATGACTTTAAACAAGTTACCTTTCAATAATAACTTTAAACGTAAATGGACTAAATGCTCCAATCAAAAGACATCGAGTGGCTGAATAGATAAAAATGCATGACCCATATATATGCTGTCTACAAGAGACCCACCTCAGAACAAGAAACACACACAGACTAAAAGTGAAGGGATGGAAAAATATCTTTCAGGCAAATGGAAAGGAAAAAAAAAAGCTGAGGTAGCAATACTTATATATGACAAAATAGACCTCAAAATGAATAACTTAACAAGAGATAAAGAAGGCCTCTTCATAATACTAAAAGGATCAATACAACAAGAGGCTATAACCCTGAAAAACATATACGCACCCAATGCAGGAGCACCCAAATACATAAAAAAAAAAAAACCTCCTGGAAGATATCAAGGGAGAGATCGACAACACTACAATCATAATAGGAAACTTAAACACACCACTGACATCACTGGATAAATCCCCTAGACAAAAATTCAGCAAAGAAACAGCAATCCTAAATGACTCACTAGATCAGATCGACTTAATTGACATCTTCAGAACATTTCACCCCAAAGTCATGGAATATACATTCTTCTCAAGTGCACATGGAACATTTTCAAAAATATATCATATATTGGGTCACAAGCAAAGTCTCCCCAAATTCAAGACAATTGAAATCATACCAAGCATCTTCTCAGACCACAATGGCATAATATTAGAAATAAACTACAACAAAAACAATCCAAAAAACTCAAACACTTGGAAGCTGAATAGCAAGCTACTAAATAATGATTGGTCAATAAAGAGATCAAAGAAGAAATTAAAAACATCCGGGAAACTAATAACAATAAAAACATACCAATCCAAAATGTATGGGACACAATGAAAGCAGTTCTGAGAGGGAAGCTCATAGTTCTACAGGCCTACCTCAAAAACCAACAAAAATTGGTATTAAATCATGTAACTCTACAACTCAAATAATTAGAAAAGGCACAACAAGAAAAGCCCAGAGTGAGCAGAAGGAAGAAGATAATAAAGATCAGAGCAGAAATAAATAACATAGAGACCAAAAAAAAACAATACAAAAAGTCAATGAAACCAAGAAATGGTTCTTTGAAACGATAAACAAGATTGGTTAACCTCTAGCCAAGCTCACCAAAAAGCAAAGAGAGAGGACCCAAATAAACAAAAGCAGAAATGCAAAAGGCAAAATAACAACAGATCCCACAGAAATACAAAATATTGTTAAAAAGTACTATGAACAACTCTATTCCAACAAACTAGACAACATGGATGAAATAGACATATTTCTAGAAAAATACAACCTTCCAAAAGTCAATCAGGAAGATTCTAAAATTCTCAATAGGCCAATAACTATGGAAGAAATTGAAGCAGTCATCAAAAGCTTGCAGCAAACAAAAGCCCATGGCCAAGTGGTTTCATAGGGGAGTTTTACCAAACATTCAAGGAAGAACTAAAACCTGTCTTCTTCAGACTATTCCAAGAAATTCAAAAGGAAGGAACACTTCCAAGCTCATTCTATTAAGCCAACATCACACTAATACCAAAATCAGATAAAGACAACACAATGAAAGAGAATTACAGGCCAATATCCCTTATAAATATAGATGCCAAAATAGTCAACAAAATTCTAGCAAATCAGATCCAGCAATACATCAAAAAGATCATACACCATGACCAAGTAGGATGGTACAATATCCACAAATCAATAAATGCGATACATTACATGAACAATTTGAAAGATAAAAATCACAGTCATTTCAATTGATGCAGAAAAAACAATTGACAAAATCCAACTCCCTTTCTTGATAAAAACTTTCAGCAAGAATAGAAGGCTCATTCCTCATCATAATAAAAGTCATACATGACAAACCCACAGTCAACATCATACTCAATGGGCAAAATCTAATACCATTTCTTCTGAGAACAGGAACAAGACAGGGATGCCCACTCTCACCACTCCTATTTGACATAGTACTGGAAGTGCTAGCCATTGCAATCAGACAAGAAGAATAAATAAAATGCATCCAAATTGGAAAAGAAGTAAAACTGTCCTTATTTGCCGATGACATGATATTATACATAAAAAGCCAGCTCCCATGTGGCACCATTGCATTCCTTTTCTTTTTCAGTTTTTAGCATGATGTCCACAGCCAGGCTAAGCATACCTGCATAGAGCTTCAAGTGGCTCCTCCTGCTGAGGCATATGCCACCAGCACCGACAGCTAATGCCCACCAAAGGCCCCGATTTTTTCCTCAGGATACCTGTACTCCAGTCGACTCATTTCTCAAGAGCCAATGTGTGGAGTCATGCTCCCAATAGTAACTTGATTTGGGCAGAGTCTACTGCACCTCTTCAACTGTATCACCATGTTCTGGATGTTGGAGAACAGAGCATTGCTGTATTGGAGTGAAGCAAAATCACCTGTTTATTCATTCTTTTAAAAAATATTCATATTAGGGAGAGATCGACCAAAGGACTTGTACATGTACATATAAACCAAGCCAATGGACTCAAACAACAGGGGGATAAGGGCATGAGTGGGAGAGGGAGGGTTGGGGGTCATTGGGAGATGAGGACACATTTATAATACCTTGACCAATAAAGAAGATATATAGATATAGATATAGATGATATAGATATAGATGATATAGATATAGATATAGATATAGATGATATAGATATAGATATAGATATAGATATAGATATAGATATAGATATAGATATAGATATAGATATAGATATAGATATAGATATAGATATATACTAGGGGCCCAGTGCACAAAAATTTGTGCACTCGGAGGGTCCTTCAGCCGGGCCTGTGCCCTCTCACAGTCTGGGACCCCTCTGGGGATGTCCAACTGCTGGTGTGCCTGGCCAGTCTGGGTGAGGGGCTGATATCTGTTTGCAGGCTGGCCAAGCTCCCCAGTGAGGACCCTCACCCCATGGGGGTGTGACCAGCCTGGGTGAGGGGCTGAGAGCAGTTTTCAGACTGGCCACAGCACCTTCAGGATTCAGGTCCCTACTGGGGTACCTGGCCAGCCTGGGAGAGAGGCTGAGGGCCATTTTCAGGCTGCCCACAGGTCCCATTGACCCTCCGGGGCATCCTCCTGGGAAGCCATCCAGTGGCCACCGCACACCTGATGGCTCCCCGGGACGCCGCGCCCTGTGTGTGGCTTCTCCCAGGCTTCAGCCTCCACCATCTTGGCTAGGCTAATTTGTATATAGTCGCTCTGATTGGCTGGTGGGCGTGACTTACCCATCCCAAAGAGATGGTTAATTTTAATATTCCGCTTTTATTAGTGTGTGTGTGTGTGTGTGTGTGTGTGTGTGTATATATATATATATATATATATATATATATATATATATATATATATTTTATTGATGCCAGAGAGGAAGGGAGTGGGAGGGAGAGATAGAAACATCAATGATGGGCCTGGCTGGTTTGGCTCAGTGGATAGAGCATTGGCCTGTGGACTGAAAGGTCCCGGGTTCGATTCCGGTCAAGGGCATGTGCCTTGGTTGCGGGCACATCCCCAGTGGAGAGTGTGCAGGAGACAGCTGATCGATGTTTCTCTCTCATCAATGTTTCTCTCTCATCGATGTTTCTGGCTCTCTGTCCGTCTCCCTTCCTCTCTGTAAAAAAATCAATAAAATATATTTAAAAAAATAGAGACATCAATGATGAAGAAATTATAGATTGATTGACTGCCTCCTGCATGGCCCCCACTGAGGAATGAGCCCACAACCTGGGCATGTGCCCTGACCAGGAATTGAACCTCCTATTTCATAGATGGATGTTCAACCTCTGGACAATACTGGCCAGAATGTTTATTCATTCTTAATCACAGCTTGAAGTCTCGGATATGAGTTTCCAGCATTGGTTCAAGGCAACTGGACAATCTGACCAAGAGTCATAATTGTGAAATAGGGAAGAGGTAAGGTGGAAGGGAGGCATAACAAGCACAAGCCCCTAACCCCACCACAACACGTCTCCTAAATACCCAATGTCCTAGTGCAAGGGTCGGCCCTAGGCTGTTTTTCTTTGACCAGTGAGCTAAGAATGATTTTTACACTTTTAAAAGGTTGGAAACACACACACACACACACACACACACACACCTAAAGAAGAGTATGCTACAGAGACCCATGTGACACACAAAGCCTAAATTATGTATTCTTTGTCCCTTTCCAGAAAGAGTGTGTACTCTTGTCCTAGCGGGAAAACAAAATGCAAAATTAGAAATGGGAACTACAGCCATGCACAATATGAACTATGTAATTGTAAACTATAAATCAGTCCCATTTGTTCCACAACTATATTAAAATCTTGCATTTTTCACCATGATGGGAACCAAAAGCATAGGAAAATGAGTTTCATCTGACGATGGTTTGTCCCTGACCCACCACCAGATGGTGGCTCTGCCTCCAGGTGTTGTGACCTCGTGCAGCCTGTGCTCTTAGCGCCTGACCTGGCATCTAGGGGAGACTCCATCCTCTCTCATTCTGTCCTATTATTCTTGAACCAGAGCTAGCACTTTATGTGGGCCTTCCCTTAGGATGAAGAATCCCCTCCTCCCGGAATAGAGGTCCTCAAGCTTTTCTGCAGATATAATTTGGGCCACAGGTTCTTCAGCTCTGCCAAGAGAGGAATGAATCTGAAGTCAAACACAGTTAAAACTTAAACTGCATCCCCTGCTCTTGATTTGGTTTAGACCAGACCCAAAGTATAAATATTTGCTTCCAATTTACTACAAATTTCCTTCCAGGCCTGACCGAAATGTAAAATTGAATAAAAATTTCTTGGAAATAGAGGATGGTTGTATTTCACTTATATTTTCTTTGCCTTTGAAATTTAAATTTTCTGCCCTTTTTGGCTGATTTTTTGCTAGCTCATCATTGATAGATAAAGGTTCCGTATGCCAAGAAATATTCTAGGGTGCCAGAAACAGGAAAAATAAAAACATGGCCATGTGTTATTTTTTATTTGCTCATTTGAGCTTACCACTCCATGTCTGTTTTCCAAGTGTCAATTAAAAACAGAAACAAAGTAATATCTTGGTTTTGGCTTAGAAGAAGAAATAGTTTCAACATTAATACAATGAACACCTCTTAGCTTATTAATGTTAGATGACAACAATAAGGAGTTTGACACTAATGCCACAAGTGGGCTTAACTTTAGCCATGTGTTCATTTTTTTCCTTTTGCTTTTTATAAGTGGATGGAGTTTCCATAACAAGTGGCACCAGACTGTTGCTAGTAAACTCCTGTCCCCTCTGTGGTGTGGTATCTAATTAGCCAATTTCCTCTTTGAGCCTCAGTTTCTTTTCTTGCAAAACACAGCACCAATTTGTCACTTTATCCCTTTTGGAAGACAATGGAGTAGAACATGAGATCATGTCTACACTTTTGTGTTTCTTGGAAGAGAGGTTCTTTGTAGCGTTTTTAGAACTTTTTTTTTTTTTTTGAACAATAGGTGGATTCACATGAGATGGTACTGGAGCTACCACTGAGAATGCAGACTCGGAAGGTGGATCTGCCTTGGTGGTTGGTTGATGATCACACACAACCCAAAGCTGTGGATTCTTTGCTTCTAGGCTCAGAGATCTCTTTAGTTGTTCTTTAACCATGATCCCATCTTAAAGACTAGGTGAAAGAGGACGTTGGATTTGATAGAACTTTAATACTATATATTTGGAATAAATACATCTCACAGCAGTACTTGTAACTTTCTTTCAACTTTCTGGAGACTTACTTTTTACTCTTCTCCATCTTGTCCTATTGTTATTTTTATTTAAGGACAATAGGAACTAAATAAATCAAACAAAAATTATCAAATTGATAGGCTGTTTTAAAAAATAGGCAAAAAAACACAACAACCCAAAAACAATAGTAGCTGTTGTCTTAGATTAACCAATGTTTATGTTTACTGTGTGAACTATCTCACCTAATGCCCATGGCCTGGAGCGTAATCACTGTTCTCCACTGTGCTGCTGTACTCTCTCCAGTTGAGTTGTTTGTTCACCAAGATTATGTTGTGTTTACCCTCAGCCTGGATTAGGCTAGTTATATTTGTTATTGCCAAGATCAAACTTAATCAGTTTTTGCCAAAACTTATTAAAATATAAGTTTGAGAGAAAATTATTTTTCCTGATAAAATCTGTGAACATTCAGGAAAGAAATATAAAAATAAATCTCAACAATAATTACTGGTGGATTAGATATGGGCAAATAGCTATAAAAGATTGGGGCAAAGTAATAAAAATCTGAAATAATTTTGTACTCAAATTATCTGAGAAAAAAATCTTCAAGTTCTTGTTCCATTAAAAAACAACAATAAAAGTGAAAACTGCAGATCTGAGTTATATTTATGCTAAAAGCTGGAGAACATAATGCTAAGTGAAATAAGCCAGTCAATGAAAGAAAAATACCACATGTACTCACTCATCTATGGATAATAATAACCATTATAAACTGGTGAACAAAAATGGATACAGAGGCAGAGCAGCATCAAACAGACTGTCTAATTAAAGCAACAAGGACAGGAACATTGGGGGGGGGGGTAACAGATCAGCCAAGGGACTTTTGATGCATGCATTTAAGCATAAATAATGGACACAAAACACTGGGGGGTAGGGGAGGCGGGCAGAAGGGCAGGGGAAAAAAGAGATATATGTACCAATCTTTGTAAAACTTTATGTAATAAAAAAAAAATAAATAAATAAAATAAAATAAAATAAAATAAAATAAAATAAAATAAAATAAAATAAAATAAAATAAAAATACAGAACTCCACTGTACAGAACCATAATGAAAGGAAACACCAGTAAAGAAATAAGATAAGAGATAAATCAGTAGGTATAGTTTCAATAATGTGGTTGAATCTTAAAAATATGATGCTGAGCCCTGGCTGGTGTGGCTCAGTTGGTTGAGCATTGTCCCGGGCACAGAAAGGTTGTGGGTTTGATTCCTGGCTAGGGCACAGACTCAGGCTGTGGATTCGATCCCCAGTCAACATGTATATGAGAAGCAACTAGTAAATGTTTCTCTCTCACAACAATGTTTCTCTTTCTCTCTAAAATTTTTTACAAGTATCTTTAAAAAATATGCTATAGAATGAAAAAAGTAATTGAATAAGAATTATAACATAATATCATATGTATAGGTTTAAATGCATATGTATAATATATATAATCTATAATAATAAAATATATTATTTTATTATATACATATAATAAAATATATCTATATATAATCTATAATAATAAAAGTTTAATATGCTAATTAGACCAGGCATCCTTCCGGATGACCTTCTGGACGAAGCCAGGGCTGATCCTGGTGCCTTCTGGTGGCTGGAGGGAAGCCAGTGGTGGCAGCTGGGGGAAGGAAGGCCTACTCTTGCACGAATTTCATGCATTGGGCCTCTAGTATATATATAAAACAAAAATACACAATTATAAGAACTCAAAAATATATGCATTAAGCATACAAGGTATCACATCTTTGGAGAAGGAAAGAGATAGGAATGGGAAAAGGAAGAAGAGAAACTAATCTAATAAAAGAGTAATATGCAAATTGACCCTCACTCTGTTACACCCACAAGCCATGCCCACAAGCCACATCCACCAACCAATCAGGAGGAAATATGTAAATTAAGCCAACAAAAATGGCGGAGGCCAGAACTGGGATACTTGAGTTGCAGCCACAGCTACCATGCAAGCATTCCAGCTCTGGCTGCTCCAGGCCTGTTGGAGACTCAGAAGGCAGGGCAGACAGAGAAGACCGGCTCCAGTGCCTGAAGCTAGCTTCTGCCAGGAGTTGAAGAAGCCACCTGTCTGTGATCACAGGTGTGGGGAGAAGCCGCCTGTGTGTGATTGAGAAACCACCTGTCTCTGATCACAGGTGCAGGGAGAAGCCGCCTGCATGTGATTGCAGGCGTGGGGAGAAACTGCCTGCATGTGATCACAGGTGCGGGGAGAAATCGCCTGTCCCTGATCACAGGCAGGGGGGAGAAGCACCTGCGTGTGATTGCAGGCCACAGTGGAGAAGCCACCTGTCCGTGAATGTGGGTGGCTTCTCCCCTGAGACTGTGATCAGGGACAGGCAGCTTCTCCCCCTCAGCCTGTGATCACAGACAGGATCAGGCCTAAGCCAGAAGGTGGACATCCCCCCAAGGGGTCCCAGACTGCGAGAGGGCACAGGCCAGGTTGAAGGACGCCCCCCACCTCCCCGCAGTGCACAATTTTTTGTGTGCCGGGCCCCTAGTACACATATAAAAATAAACAAGAGAGAACTCTTACATCTAATATAATAAAAGAGTAATATGCAAATTGACCATTACTTGAGGCACCTAAGCCATGCCCACCAGCCAAGCCATGCCTCCCAGCCAACCAGAGCAGCAGTATGCAAATTAACCCAGCCAAGATGGAGGCTGGCACCTATGGATCTAGAGCAAACCAGAGGCTTCTGTTGCAACTGCCTGCCTAGGCTGGCTGAGCTTCTGCTCACAGCCATGCCCACCATCCAATCAGAGTGGCTGTATGCATATTAACCCAGCCAAGATGGAGGCTGGCAGGGCAGCTCTGCACTGAGAGCCTCCGCAGCTGGCATAGCTGTGCCAGGTGTGTCAGTTCAGTGGTGGGGGAGGGTCCGGCCTGGGGCCTCCTCGGGGCATCCAGGAGTGCCTGTCCTGGGTCCACTGCCTGGCTCCGCCCCCTGGGGGCCTCCACGGGACATGCAGGAGCACAGGGGCCTCTGCGGGGCATGCAGGAGCAGCCGTCCTGGGTCAGCTGCCTGGCTCTGCCCTGGAGGCCTCCGCGGCGGGGTGCGGGACCACCCGTCCAGAGTCCGTAACCTTCATCCGCCCCTCAGAGGCCTCCACAGGGCGTGTGGGAGCGTTTGCTGCACAGTGTGGAGAATTCAAAGCCAGTCCACTGTCCGGCTCTACCCCGGGTGTGTTTGCTCAGCAGCAGGGCCCCACCAAGGGATTCTGCACCAGCGTCTGCCCCTGGCTCGCCACCCAGCTCTGTGCCAGGTGTGTCCCCTCAGCGGTGAGGGCCCACCAGGCATGTGCGATCGTGGGCCCCTCCGGTGGGAAACGTCCAGGCCTGCACTCACCAGCCCTCCCACCCCCCCAGTGCACGAACCCTGAAGGGGCTATGGGCAGCCTGAAAATGGCCCTCAGCCCCTCATCCAGGCTGGCCAGGCATGCCATCAGGTGGACATCTCCCCTGAGTTGTCCCAGACTGCAAGAGGGCACAGGCCAGGCTGAGGGACCCCCACCCGTTGAGTGCACAAATTTTTGTGCACCAGGCCCCTAGTTGGAAAATAATGTTGGTGTTCATGAACTGAGGAGTATGATTAATTCATCTCTTTTTAAAAATCCTCATCCACGGATATTTTTTTATTGATTTTTAGAGAGAGTAGAAGAGAGAGGGAAAGACAGAGAGAGAGATTGATATGAGAGACACACATCATACATCCTTGACAGAGCCCCAGCTGGGGAGGATCCTGCACATGAGGTACATGCCTTTGACTGGAATTGAACCTGGAATCGATGGGACCCTTCAATCTGCAGGCCAATGCTCTAACCACTGAGCAAACAAGCTAGTGCTAATGCATCCCTCTTTAACAGATGTTCCTCACCCCAACATCATGAGAACCAAGAAAACAGGAGAGGCTATGACAGCATGCAAGAGAGGACAACAGAATTTTACAATTGGGAAAGCAGGATGATCAGGTGGTAATTATTTCAACAGATCAGAGACATTTGAAACATCAGTGCCTGCAATGGGGGAAACTAACAAGAAGCAAGCTGATTTTCTCTATAGAAGCTCAGCAGACTTAGCATGGGGATACCAGGAATGTCTGGAGGTAGGGATGCAGGTACAATTAGAAATGGGATTGACTGCAATTCTATTCAAGAAACAGTAAAACCTTGGGTTCCTTCCTCCAAAGTCCAAACTGTGTAGTCAGGCAGCTTTCCCCACTCACTATCGGGAAGCTGAGACTTACTTTCGTGAATGGAGGACCAGATCACAGTTGGTAGGAGTGGGGAAAAGGCCATCTGAAAACTGGTAAATAAAGAAAACTAGTCTAAATTGAATAGTGCATCTCTTTAGCTCCTCTTTCCCTGTTTCATCCCAGAATTCTATCAATTAGGGCATTGGGGAATCTGACAAGAGAAAAGACTTCTGGGTAGTGCCAACTGGGGATATCTCAGTGAAAATGGTCACAGGCCTGCCCTACCACCTAAAGTGAGCAAGCCATCTTGTTTTAAAAACACAGAGATTTCAATCTGCTTCTGGTAACGCACTCTTACCTATTCATGGGCAGTAAGGGATCGCCAGAAATCAGTTTTAATTAGCAATTTTGCATTATATATAGATTCTGGATTATTTGCTGTTTTGAATTATACATTCATTTTTCCTTGTCTAAGATTTTGCCTATGACCCTTAGGTGAACAAGGGCCTATGTAAACATTTACCCCCTTTCCTAATATTAAAGTCCTACATCTAGTTAGCCAAAAAAATATCACAAGCATTTCCTCCAGGAAAGCAACTGGAATGTAAACACGGAGGAAAAAATGGATTCTTTGACTTCTGTTCTGTAGTAGGCAGCCTGCCCTCATCACATTGCCATCAACTGGGAACTTCCTGTAATAATGAGAGGCTTCCAGTAGAACTAATAAGAGAACAATTGCATTTGACTGGTTCATCCTGACTGGTTCTCCGAGTATTCTATCATCTGCCATTTTGAATGTGCATACATGTGTGCATCTGTGCACATATGTGGATGTGTGTTTACATATGTACCTAGATGTGTGCAGACATAACGCACATTCCAATGCAAAACAGTGAGTGCTTGTCACGCTTTTTGAAAGAAATGCATCAGCCCTGGCCAGTGTGGCTTGGTTGATTGATTGTCATCCTGTGCACCAAAAGGTTACCAGTTTGATTCCTGGACAGGGCACATACCCAGGTTGTGAGTTCAATCCCAGGTTGAGGCAACTGATCAATGTTTCTCTTTCACACCAATGTTTCTCTCTCTAAAATCAATGCAAACATATTAAAAGTTTAAAAATAAAGGAATTCATCAGGCCACTGGTACACCTTGACTCTTCTCCTTGTTAAGTCGGGAATTTGGCAAAACAGGCAGGACCCCAGAAGCGATGTCCTGTCTGCTGAACTTGGAGTCATCCATGTGATCATCCATCAGAAGCCTACTGAATCAGTGAACCAGTTTGACATCAATGAACATCTTGTTTGATGATTTAAAGACTAGAAAAAAAATCTTTAGAGAGCATCTCTAACTTTACTATAGGAAAAAAGAGAGAGAGAAAGAAATGCTTGCAAAAGGACTTTCTTATCAGTAGTTTTTGCTTTCACATTAATCTTCCATTGTGCCCAAGATGCCCTTGTGCACTATTATCTTTAAGAATGTAAGCTGGAGGTTCTCCCACAGGATGATTGAATTTTTCAAATTTTCCTGTCTTAGCCTTCTACAGAGACAATTGTGTGTTGCTGGCCAGGGACACCCCTCAGAGATCTTGATGGGCTAGGCTTGCAAAAAGGTCAACGTGCCTTTGGGTAGAGTTTTACTACATCTGTCCTTGGAAGAGGAAAAGTAAAAACACAAAACAAAATAACACATAAAAAGAACAGATTAATTCAAAGTTTCAATTCGTATTTTATGGATATAAAATGTTCAGGTTGCTACCGTGGTTTTCAGCCATGCTCGGATGGTGGTTCTTTGCATGTCTTGTTCAACATGCTGTGCCAGCCTACAGGAGGAAAGGTTAGACTCACAGAAGGGTGTTCATTTAGAAGAAAGCAACACTAGTGATCCACACAACTTCCCGAATCTGTGTTATATCACAGAAAGCCTTATCAGTTCAGTAATTCCAGTTAATCTACCAAGATAATGTAATTACGTTTAATTTTGTAGGTATACAACAGAGATCTCTGATTTAGGTGTCAGTTTTTCAATAAAGTTTTGATTATGGGCAAAAAGCAAAGTACAAAAACAAATGCACCTGCTGTAGAGTAAGAGGAAAACACTGAATTTCTTAGGATGTACATTAATCATGCCTTCTTTTTTCTGTATTCTGATGTTTTGACATTTGGAACCTTCCAGGGCTAGGCAATTCCTATACATGGCAAACAACTCAGCCATGACGATGCCTTTAAATACAAACCAGCCACTTCAGAGCCCATATTCCTCCGTAATCAGGTTCTCACACTCTTGCCTACTATTCAGCTCTAATTACCAGACAAGTGGGGAGAGCCACATTGCTCCAGAGACCATTGAAATTATTCAACCAAGCCAATCCTAAACGGGCTTACTCTCCTTTCACTCCTTCTCACAGAAACCAGATGAAGACCCTTGCCCACATTCTCCCCTGCTCTGGCTCCCTCTGGGGCTTCTCCACGTAGTTCTCAGTGATGTGGTAGGTCCACTCCTCTTGGGAAGTAGGAGTAACAAACCATCATTGCCATGACAGCTGAGCACTTGTCTCCTGATCACTGCCTTTGCTATACATAAATAATAATAAAACCAATTAAAACAGGAAAGCCACGCTATACTGAGAGGCAAATCACAAGAGGCCTTTTTTTTGGAATATGGTTCTTATTTTACCATTTAAAAAATTTATCCTCTCTATGCCCTCTTCCACCTCCACCTCTACTTCCCTCCCTCTCCACCCCGCTCTGCCATCACCACACTGTGAGTTCTCTCTCCAGATATGGTTCTTCCTTGAGATTTTTCCTGACTTTATCAGTGTACAATGAACTTATCTCCTTATGAACATCCAGCATTATTGCCTACTAGAGGCCCAGTACATGACATTTATGCAAAGGCAGGGTCCCTAGGCTTGACCAGTGATCAGAGTCAATCTGTGGGGCAACCAGTGGGATGATCTGGGGAACGCCTCTGGCACCCACCATGGCTGGCCTGGCATTGCTTGCTTGCTGGCCCCACCCACCACCATCACCACTGGTCACCTCCCTCTGTGGGGCAACTAGTGGGGTGATGGGGGGGGAGGGGCCTACTGGCACCTGCCTTTGCTGGGGTTCCTGAGTTGAGTGTCTTCCCTCTGGTGGTCAGGGCATGTCACAGTGACTGGTCATTCTGTTGTTTGGTTGATTTGCATATTAGGCTTTTATTACATAGGATGTCTCTTATTTGACATTTAGACATATGTTACTTCATAATAGCATGTCTGTTTACATTTCTTGTGTGAGATCTTGTTCTTCCAACTGAAAAATAGGGTGGTACAATCCTAAATACAACTCCTCAGATCCATAAGGGACACACTCAGGGGGCAGACTCTGTGAGCCCAAAACCCCACTGAAACAACTCTTGCTTGCCCCATAAGGGTGTCTCCAGCACAGAAGTTCTCGCACTGTAGACACAGCTGATTCGCATAACCAAGTGGCTTGGAGGTCATTTCCTCTCAGTGATCACCTAACACAGAAAGCCACTCTATCAACCCAGGGAAGCAGATGTAAGATTATTGTCCAGTCTCTTCCCACACTCCCAACACCCTTTTCCCCTCAAAAATTGTCAGTCCAATCCCTTTCTATGCTTCTGATTCTAGTCTATTCATCAGTTTATTCTGTTCATCGGATTTTTTATTCATTTGATTTTTAGATTCACTTATTGATAGATATGCATTTGTTGTTCATAATTTTTATCTTTACTTTTTCTTTTTCCTCTTCTGAGAGGATATCTTTCAGCATTTAAACTAATAAAAGAGTAATATGCAAATTAATCATCACTCCAAGACACCTAAGCCATGCCCACCAGCCAATCAGAGTGACTATATGCAAATTAACTCAGCCAAGATGGCGGCCAGCAGCCACAGAGCTAGAGCAAACAGGAGGCCAGTAATGGAGGAAACTGCCTGCCTAGGCTGGCTGGACCTCTGCTCAAGGTAACAATGTTTTAATTATAGAAGCCACGGAGCTGAAGCAAACAGGAGGCTTTGTTGCCTGCCTAGGCCTTGGCTCAAGGCAACAACGTTTTAATTATTGAAGATAAATAAACCCCAGAAACCTTCTTTTAGCCAGCCTCGTTGGGACATTGGGTCAATGGGAGCTGTGGTCAGACTGCAAACAGCCATCAGCCCCTCACCCAGGCTGGCCAGGCACCCCAGTAGGGACCAAACCCTGAAGGGACAGTGGGCAGCCTGCAAACAGCCATCAGCCCCTCAACCCGGGCTGGCCAGGCACGCCAGCAGGTGGACATCCCCCAAGGGGTCCCAGACTGTGAGAGGGCACAGGCCGGATGAGGGACCCCCCGCCCCCCGAGTGCACAAATTTTTGTGCACCGGGGCCCTAGTTTCATATAATACTGGTTGGCTGGTGATGAACTCCTTTAGCTTTTTTTTTTATTATTACTTTAAGTATTACAAAGAGGGTTAAATAAGTTTCCATTTTTTCCTCTTGACCTTCCCCCCTCCTCCCTTACCCCCAGTGTCTTGTGTCCATTAGTTATGCTTATATGCATGCATATAAGTCCTTCAGTTGATCAATTAACTCCCCCCAACCCTCCCGACCCTTCCAGCTATAGTTTGACAGTCAATTCAATGCTGTTCTGCCTCTGTATCTGTTTATGTTCATCAATTTATAACGGTCTTTATTATCCATAAATAAGTGAGATCATGTGGTATTTTTCTTTCATTGACTGGCTTATTTCACTTAGCATAATGCTCTACAGCTCCATCCATGCTGCTACAAATGGCGGGAATCCCTTCTTTTTTACAGCAGCATAGTATTCCATTGTGTAGATGTACCACAGCTTTCTAATCCATTCATCTGCTGATGGGCACTTAGGCTGTTTCCAAATCTTAGCTATAGTAAATTGTGCTGCTATGAACATAGGGATGCATATATCCTTTCCGATTGGTGTTTCTGGTTTCTTGGGATATATTCCTAGAAGTGGGATCGCAGGGTCAAATGGGAGTTACATTTTTAATTTTTTTGAGGAAACTCCATACTGTCCTCCATAGTGGCTGTACCAATCTGCATTCCCACCAACAATGCAGGAGAGAGAGATCCTTTTTTTTCTGCATCCTCTCCAGCACTTGTCATTTGTTGATTTGTTGATGATAGCCATTCTGACAGGTCTCAGATGCTACCTCATTGTTGTTTTGATTTGCATCTCTCGGATGAGTAGTGACTTTGAGCATGTTTTCATATGTCTCTTGGCTTTCTGAATGTCCTCTTTTGAAAAGTGTCTATTTAGGTCCTTTGCCCATTTTTTTATTGTATTTTTTTATCTTCCTTTTGTTAAGTTGTATGAGTTCCTTATAAATGTTGGAGAGTAAACCTTTATCAGTGATAACATTGGCAAATATGTTCTCCCATGCAGTGGATTTTCTTGTTTTGTTGATGGTTTCTTTTGCTGTGAAAAAGCTTTTTATTTTGATGTAGTTTCATTTATCTTCTCTTTAGTTTCCATTGCCCTAGGAGCTGTATCAGTGAAAAAATTGCTTTGGCATATGTCTGAGATTTTGTTGCCTTTAAATTCTTCTAGTATTTTTATGGTTTCCCATCTTACATTTAAGTCCTTTATCCATTTTGAGTTTATTTTTGTTTGGTGTAAGTTGATGGTCTAGTTTCATTTTTTTGCATATATCTGTCCAATTTTCTCAACACCATTTATTTATTTTTTCTTTAAAAAAATATATTTTATTGATTTTCCCAGAGAGAGTAAGGGAGAGGGACAGAGAGGCAGAAACATCAATGAGAGAGAAACATCCATCAGCTGCCTCCTGCTCACTGCCCCTCCCTACTGGGGATGTGTCCGCAACCAAGGCACAAGCCCTTGACTGGAATCGAACCTGGGACCCTTGAGTCCGCAGGCCGATGCTCTATCCACCGAGCCAAACCAGTCAGGGCGCATCATATCTTTAAATATATATATATATATATATATATATATATATATATATATATATATTGTATTGATTTTTTACAGGGAGGAAGGTAGCGGGATAGAGAGTTAGAAACATCAATCAGCTGCCTCCTGCACACCTCCCACTGTAGTGGTCCTCAACCTTCCTAATGCCTCGACCCTTTAATACAGTTCCTCATGTTGTGGTCAACACCATTTATTGAAGAGACTGTCTCGACTCCATTGTATGTTCTTGCCTCCTTTGTCAAATATTAATTGAGCATATTGGTTTGGGTCAATTTCTGGGTTCTCTATTCTATTCCATTGATCTATATGTCTGTTCTTGTGCCAATAACAGGCAGTTTTGAGCAGTGTGGCTTTGTAATATAGCTTGATATCTGGTATGGAGATCCCATCTATTTTGTTCTTTCTCAGGATCACTGAAGCTATTCGGAGTGTTTTTTTATTCCAGATGAATTTTTGGAGAGTTCGTGCTAGGTCTGCGAAATATGCCGTTGATATTTTAATGGGAAGTGCATTGAATTTATAAATTGCTTTGGGTAGTATGGACATCTTAATGATGTTGATTCTACCAATCCATGAACATGGTATGTTCTTCCATTTGTTTATGTCTTCCTCTATCTCTTTTTTCAACATCCTGTAGTTTTCTGAGTAGAGGTCTCCTGCCTGTTTAGTTAAGTTTATTCCTAGATATCTTAATTTTTGTGGTGTGATAGTAAATGGGATTGCTTCTGTAGTCTCTTTCAATAAGTTCACTATTGGTGTATAGAAATGCCATAGATTTCTTAGCATTAATTTTGTATCCTGCTACCTTGCTGAATTCATTTATTAAGTCTAATTGTTTTTTAATGGAGTCTTTAGGGTTTTTTATATACAATATCATGTCATCTGCAAATAAGGACAGTTTTACTTCTTCTTTTCCAATTTGGATGCCTTTTATATCTTCTTTTTGTCTAATCGCAATGGCTAATACTTCCAGTACTATGTCAAACAGGAGTGGTAAGAGTGGGCATCCCTGTCTTGTTCCTGTTCTAAAGGGAAATGGTTTTAGTTTTTGCCCATTGAGTATGATGTTGGCTGTGGGTTTGTCATATATGGCTTTTATTATGTTGAGGTTTGATCTTTCTATTCCCATCTTGCTGAGAGTTTTTATCAAAAATGGGTGTTGGATTTTGTCAAATGCTTTTTCTGCATCAATTGATATGACTATGTGGTTTTTATCTTTCAATTTGTTTATATGATGTATCACGTTTATTGATTTGCAGATATTGTACCATCCTTGCATCCTACTTGGTCATGGTGTATCATCTTTCTGATATGATTTGCTAGGATTTTGTTGAGGATTTTGGCATCTATGTTCATGAGGGATATTGGCCTATAATTCTCTTTCATTGTGTTGTCTTTATCTGGTTTCATAATGCTGGCTTCATAGAATGAGCTTGGAAGTGTTCCTTCCTCTTGAATTTTTAGGACTAGTCTCAGGAGGACAGGTTTTAGTTCTTCCTTGAATGTTTGGTAAAACTCCCTATGAAGCCATCTGGCCCTGGGCTTTTATTTGCTGGAAGCTTTCTGATTACTGCTTCAATTTCTTCCATAGTTATTGGCCTATTAAGATTTTTAGATTCTTCCTTTTTGAGTTTTGGTATGTTGTATTTTTCTAGGAATATGTCCATTTCCTCGAGGTTGACTAGTTTGTAGGAGTAGAGTTGTTCATAGTAATTTTTAACAATTCTTTGTATTTCTTTGGGGTCTGTTGTTATTTCATCTTTATCATTTCTGATTTTGTTTATTTGGGTCCTTTCTCCTTGTTTCTTGGTTAGCCTGGCTAGAGGTTCATCAATCTTGTTTATCCTTTCAAAGAACCAGCTCTTGGTTTCATTGACCTTTTGTATTGCTTTTTTGGTCTCTATGTCATTTATGTCTGCTCTAATCCTTCTTATCTCCTTCCTTCTGCTCACTCTGGGCTTTTCTTGTTGCTCTTTTTCTAATTCTTTGAGTTGTAAAATTAGATGATTTACTACCATTTTTTTCTTGTTTCTTGAGGTAGGCCTGCAGAGCTATAAATTTCCCTCTCAGGATTGCTTTCATTGTGTCCCATAGGTTTTGGATTGTAGTGTTTTCATTGTCATTAGTTTCCAGAATGTTTTTAATTTCTTCTTTTATCTTATTGGTAACCCAATCAATATTTAATAACATGCTCTTCAGCTTCCAAGAGTTTGAATATTTTGGGTTTTTTTTATTGTAGTTTATTTCTAATATTATACCATTGTGATCTAAAAAGATGCTTGATATGATTTCAATCTTCTTGAATTTGGGAGACTTTGCTTATGATCCAATATATGGTCTATTTTTGAAAATGTCCCATGTACACTTGAGAAGAACGTATATTCCGCAACTTTGGGGCAAAATGTTCTGAAGATGTCATTTAAGTCCATCTGATTTAGTGAGTCATTTAAGATTTCCATGTCTTTGCTGATTTTTTGTCTAGAGGATTTATCCATTGATGTCAGAGGTGTATTAAAGTCCCCTACTATAATTGTATTGTTGTCTATCTCTCCCTTGATATCTTCCAGGAGTTCTTTTATGTATTTGGGTGCTCCTGAATTGGGTGCATATGTTTATCAGGGTAATATCCTCTTGTTGTATTGATCCCTTTAGTATTATGAAGTGGCCTTCCTTATCTCTTGTTATGGCCTTCACTTTGAGATATATTTTGTCCAATATAAGTATAGCTACCCCAGCTTTTTTATTTTTCATTTCCATTTGCCTGAAAGATATTTTTCCATCCCTTCACTTTTAGTCTGTGTGAATCCCTCATTCTGAGGTGAGTCTCTTGTAAACAGCAGATATATGGGTCATGTTTTTTTATCCATTCAGCCATTCGGTGTCTTTTGATTGGAGCATTTAGTCCATTTACATTTGAAGTTATTATTGAAAGGTACTTGTTTGTAGCCATTTTATTTTTTTGTGCCTGTGTTCTTTCTTACCTTTTTATTTCATCTTTTTACACCAGTCCCTTTAGCATTTCTTGCACTGCTGACTTTGTGGTGATAAATTCCCTTAGCCTTTTTTTTTTTTTTTTTTTT
>PVJC01009485.1:22016-45905 GCA_004026665.1 Murina feae | reverse complement strand
CAGAAGGGAGTGGCAAGAAATATTCAAAGTGATGAATAGCAAGAACCTACAGCCAAAATTACTTTATCCAGCAAAGCTATCGTTCAGAATTGAGGGTCGGATAAAGATCTTCACAGACAAGAAAAAGCTAAAAGAGTTCATCACCACCCAACCAGTATTATATGAAATGCTGAAAGGTATCCTTTGAGAATAGAGTGGAGTCAGAGGCAGAGAAAGGGAGTGGACTGACAATTTTTGGGGGTTAAGGGTGTTGGGGATGCGTGAAGAGACTGGACAATAATTGTACACCTGTGGATGAGGACAATGGGGGGGGCAAGGTCAGAGGTTGGGGTGGGAATTGGGAGGAGGGGAGCTATGGGGGAAAAAAGAGGAACAACTGTAATAATCTGAACAATAAAAATAAATTAAAAAAAATAAAAAATAAAAAAAAATAAAAAATCTGTTTTCCAACATTTATATTATGCAAAACAAAATGATTATGCATCATTTACTTATAAGGAAATGAAGTAATATTTACTATCAATCCCTAGAAAAACTTTTAGTTTTAGACTGATTCCTATGACATTCCACTGACATGAAGTTGAATAAAGATGCATATATCATGTAGAATTGTTGTATGTATGTGTTCAGTCAGAAGTGTGTCTTTTATTTTTCTTTGTTTTAATTTTTATGGATATGTAATTCACATACCATAAAATTCACCCTTTTAAAGTGTAATATTCAGCAGTGTTTAGCATATTCACAAGGTTGTGCCATAATCACCACTTATTCCAGAGTATCTCTCAAAAAAAACCCCATGATCTTTTAATATTTTTAATAATCACTTTAAAAGTAACTATGAGTTCAGCAGAGAGATTTGCACAGTGTCTAGAGTTTTCTAAGAACTATATAAGAATTTTATACTCCTCACAGTACCACCTTTTAGTGGTGAGATATTCAGGTAGATTTGAGAGGATAATTGCACTCTTATTTAGAATGTACATACGGGTTTCTTCCATTTGCAACAAACTGGAGGGTTCTAGATGAGGTGAGTATAAACAATGTCTTTTATCAACATAAGGAACCAGAGAAATAACACGTGCCCAGATCAAGCAAGTAAAACAGCACTATAGCCAAGTAAATGATGCTATCCTTGTGCACAGACATTATATTACACAAATTATTCTCCTAAGTAAGGGAATTTGTCCGTTAGAAATTGCTCATTGGAACATTTGGACATCATACATCATGTTAAAGATCCATAAATGTCATCTCAATAGGGTAGATATGACACATGGTAATATCCTCCCCATATCTGCATAGTGTTCTTCTGTTCAACAGATTGTCATGATGTATTACATCAGAGATTCCCAATCTAGTGCTTTAGAGACAGCTGAGAAGCCCCATCGGAGCCTTCTTAAGTCATTGCTACAAGGACTAAAATACCAGAAGACCAGGAAATCATTCTTAAAACTTGACAAAATACCCTAATCTCTAAATGAATCTATTTATTATGTAGTTGGTGCAAAATATGAATGTAATATTTTATGACTGAATGTATCTTTTTATTGTAAAAAAAATCTGTATCTAGTTGTGAGATGAGTAGAATTTAGAATTTAGCAGCACCATATTTTTCCTGTTACTTTGCCAATTCAGAACTTCTTTGGAGAGGTATCTAATATAATAAAAGAGTAATATGCAAATTGGCATCACTCCACTACACCTAAGCCACACCCACCAACCAACTGCCATGCCCACCAGCCAATCAGAGCTGCTATATGCAAATTAACCCAGCCAAGATGGCAGCCAGCAGCCACAAAGCTGGAACAAGCAGGAGGCTTGCCCCAGCTATGGAGTTCCCACCTGCCTTGGCTGGCTGTGGCCTCCACTCAAGGCAACAAAGTTTCAATTATAGAAGATAAATAAAGCCCAGATACCTGCTTCCAGCCAGGTTGAACTCAAGGAAACACTGGGAGCCTGGATTGTCAGGGTCAACCCTACCTGGGCTCCAGTTAAAGCAACAAAGTTTCAATTATAGAAGATAAATAAATCCCAGATACCTGCTTCCAGCCAGCCTCGCTACAAACAGTCATCAGCCACTCACCCAGGCTGGCCAGGCACCCCAACAGGGACCCTTTCCCTGAAGGGCATGTGGCCAGCCTGCAAACAGCCATCAGCCACTCATCCAGGCTGGCCAGGAACCCCAGCAGAGACCTTCTCCCTGAAGGGCATGTGGCCAGCCTGCAAACAACCTTCAGCCCCTCACCTAGGCTGGCCAGGCACCCCAGGGAGACCCCACCCTGATCCAGGACACACTTCAGGGCAAACCAGTTGGCCCCCACCCATGCACCAGGCCTCTATCCTATATAATAAAGGGGTAAATGCAAATTGACCGTAACAGCAGAACCACTGGGAATGACTGGTCACTATGACACACACTGACCACCAGGGGGCAGATGCTCAATGCAGGAGCTGCCCCTGGTAGTCAGTGCACTCCCACAGGGGGAGCTCTGCTCAGCCACAAGCCAGGCTGATGGCTGACAGTACAGCAGTTGTGGTGGGAGCCTCTCCTGCCTCCTCAGCAGTGCTAAGGGTGTCCGACTGCAGCTTAGGCCTGCTCCCTGCTGGCAAGTAGACATCCCCCGAGTGCCCCCACACTACCAGAAGGATGTCTGTCTGCCAGCTTAGGTCCAATTTCCCGGGGAGATGGCCTAAGCCAGCAGGTGGACATCCCCTGAGGGTTTCCAGATTGCGAGAGTGCACAGGCCGGGCTGTGGGACCCCCCCCCCCAAGTGCACAAATTTTTGTGCACTAGGCCTCTAGTATAATATAATAGTTAAGAATAAGCATTTAGCCCTAACTTGTTTGGCTCAGTGGATAGAGCATTGACCTGCAGACTGAAGGTTCCCAGGTTCCATTCCAGTTATGGGCACATCCCCAGTAGGAGGTGTGCAGGAGGCAGCTGATTGATATTTCCCTCTCATCGATGTTTCTAACTCTCTAGCCCTCTCCCTTCCTCTCTGTAAAAACTCAATAAAATATATTTTTAAAAAAGAATAAGCATTTATATGCATATATGCATCACCCATGGATAAAAATAATAGTGTGGTGAATGCCTGGCAGGGTGGAGGAGGTCAATGGGGAAGAAAGGGGTACATCTGTAATATTTTCAACAATAAAGATAAAATTTTAAAAAATAATAGGCACTCTGGAGACAGACAAACTTGGGTATGTATTCCAGGTTTCTCAATTTTGGCCCATGGAATCTTGGGCAAGGTTTAATCTCTCCAAGTTTGTTTTCTCTGTGTAAAATGAGAATTCTCCAAGTATTAATCTCATAGGGTTTTTGTAAAGGAATAAAATCAAATTACATATGGACAGAGCTCATCACAGGATTAGGCATCTAAGAAATACTCAAGAAATATTATTCTTTACCCATTAACAAATGTTCATTGTTATACTACCACTATGATAGGGCTAATATCACTGATACTGCACCCCAAACAGAATAAAATAACTTATGGTTCCCATATGTCTGTTTCTTTATTTTAAATATTCTCATCTTCCCATTTGTCCTTGACTATTTCACACAGGCACTTCGAGGAGAAATTGCGCCTCTTAAAGAGAATGTCAGCCACATCAATGACCTTGCTCGTCAACTCACCACATTGGGCATTCAGTTGTCACCATATAACCTCAATATTCTGGAAGACCTGAACACCAGATGGAAGCTCCTGCAGGTAGGCGCATTATTACCATTGCAGTTCCCTGTTGCAATAAGAGAATATACAGATAAAGCTTGTTTATGAGGAACAATGAAAGTAATTTTTTCACATGACATTCACAAAAATATTTTGCGAGTGTAGGATATTTTATGTTGTTTGTTAAGTCCCTATATAAATGTTTTCAAACCTATTGAATTTAAGTTTTATAAATGGCTTAAAGTTAGGCTTTTCTATGTCTTGCAATAAGCATAGAAGATAATGCTGAATCATGATTTAAAAAACTAAATTACTGGTGTGCAATTACTTTGTACTATTATTGCTTGGATTCTTAAAACATCTTTCCCTTTGGAATCCTAATGTAGACAAAAGTCAAAGGTAAGACATCCTAAAATGTTTTTAAAAAAGCACATTCATCCACAAACCTCTAGGGAATATAAGTGTGATCAAGGTTATTTAAACTCTCTATGCCTCAATCTTTCATCTGAAGAAAATGGGGATAATAAATGTTCCTAAAATACTGGTTTATTATTAGGACAAGTAAGTCAAAATGCATGGTAAGTACTTGCAATAGTACTAGTCCCATGGGAACACTATATAAATTCCAACTCTTGGTGCTTTGCCGTTATCATTATTACTATTATAGCATACAGGTTTTGGAATCAGATTCACTGGATTACCTTGAAGTCACTTGACCTTTCTGGTTGTTAATTTTCTCATCTCTATCATGCTTGCTGCAATATCAAGTGAACTAATTCATGTAGAGTTGTTAGTACAGTACCTGGCTCATAGTAAGAACTCAGAAAACGTCATGATGGAGGAGAGATGTCAATATGTTACGTATGTGACGGACACTGTGTTATACCCCCAAACTGTAAAACTGGTTTAATGACCGAATTGGACTATTTTCCTTCCTTTACCAATTCCATAGGATGCAGAGTTTACACTGCTGAGGACAGAGTGGCAACTGGGTTTAAAAATATTTTCTCTCAAAGTTATAGTAAGAAAAAAACTGAAAACCAGATGAGTTTTCCAAATGGCAGTTTATTTAGGGGTGTGATCGACAGTCCTGTTAAAGAATTGCTCAAGCTTTAATAAAAATAAGTCCAAATTCATGACCTCCTGAGATTTCATGTCATTTAATTCTTGTTGTGATCAATAATCTTGAAATATTTGTATGAGAGAATGTTATAAGTGGCATTGACTAAAGCAAGGCAATACAGTTAAGCAATGAATTCCTCTGTACGTTTGCTCCACAGTGGTTAAGTACTATTAAAATCATATCAGTTTTGCCTTAGGCTGGTTTAGCTCAGTGGATAGAGCGTCACTGTGCAGACTGAAGGGTCTTGGATTCAATTCCAGTCAAGGGCGCATGCCCGGGGTTGTGGGCTTGATCCACAGTAGGGGGCGTGCAGAATGCAGCCAATCAGTGATCCTCCTTGATGTTTCTATCTCTCTTTCCCTCTCCCTCTCCTTTCCTCTCTGAAATCAATATATATATCTTATCAGTTTCATCCTTAGTATGCTTTTCATTTTAAGCATAAACAAGCAAAGTGATAAATGTCCAAGGGAAAAAAAATCTACATTTGTTATATACAAGCACTCTTGAACTATATCTTAAAATTTCTTTTAGAGAACTGAATGCCACATTTGCTTTCAGAGTGTACTACGAAATTTGTAAGAGTTGCACCTAAATTTGCAAATAAGGCCAAAAGATTATGAGGATAGGAAAAGTGGTTTAAAATCTATGCTAAGGGATCCATTCTAGCTTGAGCTATTTCTTTATATGTAAAGTACAGGGAAATATTAATAGCTTCATTTCATCCATTGTTTAAAATAAGGACTTGGATTTAAATATAAGGAAGTACACGAAAGGAGACTGTGTGATAGAATAAAAAGACCATTGGAGTGAATATGAGGCCTAACTTCAAATTGAAGCTCAGCTATTATTTGACCATGTTATCTTGGAAAAGCCATTTAAGCTTTCTCAGCTTCAATGCTCTCATTTATAACATGAGACAGTCCATTTTGCCTAAGGTCACATCTAGTTCAATCCTATGATTCTGTATCTGATGTTCGGGGAGATAAAATTTAGTTTAGAATCAGTAGAGTTGCCCCCTTTATTCATAATACAGATGGGGCTTGTTGGAATGATGTTTTTCCTTCTATAATTCTAACTTTGAAACCCCTCATCCCCAAACCCACATACAGACAGTCTTTTCATGTTAAAAAGTTCCATTCGCTTGTGGTATATGCTCTTATTGTGGCGAATTTCACTTGTTGCTATTTTTTAACATGACCTTAGGATAGGCTTTAAAAGTGTTTTTAGTGGAAAGCTGGTAAATCCAAGGTTTCGGTTTGCACATTAATGAGTCGAGATGATTCCATTTCTTTACCATAATTCTAACCACTCTGCTATATTATAAATGTGAGTCTTGTGCAGAAAGTGAACAAAGCAAGAAATGAGGTTCACATCAAATAATTTTATCCCGATTACTGGAAGAGCAACTCATTGAGAACACCTTACATTTCAAAAAATGTACATGAGAACTAAAACATTACCCAGCTTCTATGGAGGAGAGTTTGAGCCCACCATCATTATGATATCACTAGGGGCCCGGTGCACAAAAATTTGTGCCCTCGGGGGGGTCCCTCAGTCTGGCCTGTGCCCTCTCGCAGCCTGGGACCCCTTGGGGGATGTCCACATGCTGGCATGCCTGGCCAGCCTGGGTGAGGGGCTGATGGCTGTTTATAGGCTAGCCAAGCCCCCCAGTGGGGACCCTCACCCCATGGAGGTATGGCCAGCCTGGGTAAGAGGCTGAAGGCTGTTTTCAGGTGGCCCACAGCTCCCATTGACCCAACATCCCAGCGAGGCTGGCTGGAATCAGGTTTATTTATCTTCTATAATTGAAACATTGTTGCCTTGAGCAGAGGCCCGGCACTGGTACAACGGAAGCCTCCTGTTTGCTCTATCTCCGTATCTGCTGGCCGCCATCTTGGCTGAGTTAATTTGCATACGGCCACTCTGATTGGATGGGAGCGTGGCTTAGGTGTCTCAGAGTGATGGTTAATTTGCATATTAATATTTTATTAGATTAAATATTTCTAAAAATAAATAAATAAACATTTAGTCACAGTTCTACATTAATTACTAAAATCACAATAAAAGTAAGTCAAATTCACCTTTGGTTCCTTGTCTACTAAAAAAAAAAGAAAAGCAAGAAATAGTGATTTGGAGTAGCAGAAAGTCAGATATACTAGTGAACCTAAGAAAGAGTCTTAAATTTGGGCAAAATTGTGTAGTAAAAGAAATACTACCAGGCTATGTCTACTATCAGAATATCCTGGCCCTAGTTGGTTTGGCTCAATGGATAGAGTGTCAGCCTGCGGACTGAAGAGTCCCAGGTTCGATTCCAGTCAAGGGCACATGCCCGAGTTGCAGGCTCAATCCCCAGTAGGGGGGTGTGCAGGAGGTAGCTGATCAATGATTCTCTGTCATCATTGTTTTTTCTCTCTCTCTTTCTTCATATCTGAAATCAATAAAAACATATTTTAAAAAAAGAATGTCCTGAGTTTAGTTACATGATCCATTGATTTTTATTTTAAAAGAAAGACATGCTGGTTTTTTAGCTGTATGTGATAACAGTCAAAAGGAAAGAAACAGATAAACCATGTAGATATGAACATCAACAGCTGAGTAAGAACCAGTTACAATTAATCTGTATCTAGAAACAGGAGAGTTCTGTATTTATTTTGAATCCACACGTATAAGTATAGAGATGCTGGTTTTTCTGTTTGAAACTCTCTGTGGAAATAAAATCATATTTTGTCTCACCATTGGTATGATGTTTCTACTAGACAATGTGTTTTGGGCGTAGGAAACCATCATTCCTTGTAGTTACAAAGAGTTTTCATATACATTATCTAATTTTATCCTCATAACATTATGATTCTGTGTTAGGATTTCATATTCCCATGTACAAATAAGAAAACTGAGACTTAGAAACATTAAGTGGCATAATCACTGTCACACAGCATGTATCATTCCAGACGTAAAGCAGCCCTTCTAAACTGCCACATCCATCGCTTTTTCTTTCTTCTTCTCAAAGTCCTGTTAAGTTTGGACTTAGCAAAGTCATACCTTACAGCTCTTTTGGGCCACAAAGGTAGGAAACATTTTACTTCTTTCATGCTTCCCCTCTTCTTAAATGATTCTCAGGGATATTAACTTTGAAATCTTCCTTTTACAAACCAATGGATTAATGAGCCCAGTTCAGCGTACCCCTTAAGATCATACCTGAAGTTTTGACTATAAAACTATAAAGTATTATATTTCTCTATGTTGTCTTTAGAACTCAGCAATTGTGGTAAAATCAACCAAAAGTAATTTTGATGTATTAGCTCTTAAAGCAGAACCAATCCTAATATTTGACCCAATAGAAATGAGTATCAAAACCAGATCTTAGAGGGATGGTGGGAGTGGGTTGGGTGGGAAGAGATTAACCAAAGAACTTATATACATGTGTGAACAGCCCATGTCTATGTAGATAGACATGTGTGGTGAAGACCAGGGGAAGGGCAGGGACTGGGTGCAGGGGGGCAAAAGAGGGGAAAGTGGGGGAAATCTGTAATACTGTCAATAATAAAAATTCATATATTTAAAAAAAACAAATGAGGAAATTAAACTAATGATAAACCTTTGTAATTTTGAAACAATTCATTCATGTTTAGTGGTGTAGGTAGGTCTTTATTCACCAAGCACAAGTACTATAGGAAAGGTTATAATCTACGGAAGTAGATTGCTAGGGAATAGTCTAACCATTTCTCTGCACCACAAGTAAACCCACAAATAGCAACAGAGGCTGCAAATGCACTTTAATATAAAGAGTGCATACTTTATTGACTGTAGGACTGTGTGGAATATCATCACTTGGAAAACATTGAATATGAAGACATTTTCAGATATGACATTCTTCAAATATGTTTAAGAACAGTATCATGAATTATGTATGTTTTTAAAGGTTTCCTAAGATTATTCCAAAGTCATGCAGACAGTTATATGGAGTATGGCAAAAGTACATTTACGTTTGTGAGTTTATTCTTGTATTATTTTGTAATGATTGTATTATTTTTCATATGAACAACTGTACACCTCCCTTTTGCCCTCCCTGTATACTCCATTTTCATATATGTGTAGTAATTTCTGGCACAGGAATCTAGACCCTCATCTTCTGCACATTTCATTCCTTGTTTTATTCTTTCCTTCTTCTTTTATTCAATCAGTGGGATTGAGCATCTACTGTGTGCCCAGCAGACATTGTAATTATCTGATCTGGTTCAAGTGCATACTTACCAAAACTCCCTTTTTTGTTTACACTATCTTAAGCAAAATTTTATACATGGATTTTATTTTACCACTTCCAAAATGGCCTTTCCTCTCTCCCTTCCTCCGTCTTATAAACAAACAAAAAAGGCTGTTATAACACTAATACTATAATAGTAGGACCTTTCAAAAAACTCTGGTTTACAAATTCTTCAATAATTTATAATATATTTTTATTGATTTCAGAGAGGAAGGGAGCAGGATAGAAATATATAATCATCAATAATGAGAGAGAATCATTGACCGGCTGCCTCCTGCATGCCACACACTGGGGGTCAAGCCCACAATCCAAGCATGTGCCCTGATAAGGAATCAAACCATGACCTCCTGGTTCATAGGGGACACTCAGCCACTGAGCCACACTGGTTGGACAATAATTTTTTATTGGGAACTTTGTCTATATAATCAGATTAGTAAGATTCACGGAAGTACATGGAATCATATTTAGCTGGCCAATATTAAATATTCACATGGCTTCATTTATAAAAAACTAAACAAGGTTTTTAAACATTTTTCCAATTACTGTTTGCATTCCATATTATTTTGCATTATTTTCAGGTGTATAGCATAGTGGTTAGACGATCATACACTTTATAAAAGTATATGACATTTTCAGTACGCACCTGGCACCATACATAGTTATTATAATACTAGAGGCCTGGTGCATGGATTTGTGCACATTGAAAGTAAATTAATTAGAAGGTGGCCGGCAGAGCAGGACTGGGCAAGATGGGCCGGACACACCCTGGAGCCAGCCTCCAGCAGTCCCTCCCCTGCCAGCCACGCCTGGGGCAGCACTGGGGCTCGAAGCCTTCTGCGGAGTGAGCGGGGGTCCCTCCAGCAGGTGGGGTCCCTTGGCCTGGCCTGTGGGGATCAGGCCAAAACTGGCAGTCTGACATCCCCCAAGGGGTCCCAAAGTATGAGAGGGCATCCTGCAAAGTCGCTGTCATTCAGCAACTCCTGAGCTGAGCGTCTGCCCCCTGGTGGTCAGTGCGTGTCATAGCTACCAGCTGGTTGGCTGGTCAGCTAGTCAACCAGTCGCTGGTCGCTTAGTCTTTTATATATATAGATCATTGACTATATTCCCTATGCTGTACTTTACATTCCCATGACTACTTTGTAACTACCAATCTGTACTTCTCAATCCCTTCACCTTTTTCACCCAGCCCTTAATTCCCCCCTCTACTTTGGCAACCAGCAGTCTTTTTTTCTGTATCTATGAGTCTGTTTCAATTTTTAAAACTAAACAAGATTTTTAATTAAAAAAATTAAAATTCCATCAGAGCAGCTTCTGATCTTTACTTTGGTGGGATAGGTTTTTGAAGCAGGCTTATAGCTATATGTGAGTGTGTTTGTTCTCATCATCAGTGAGCACAGAATTTGATCCTTTAAATGTGTTCACAGATTTTGAACATTTTCTTCACACTCTTTTTTCTCTCTAAGGGTCTTGCACCACTTATTTTGCATTATGGGCTCCCTTCTAGTCAGGGAGCTTTAGGTGGGGTGTGCCATCTGCTCTTACAAATAATGTGGACTTATTATTAGTCAAGGGTGAGGAAAAGATATCCCGTTTCCTTTGCTTCCGTTTTGCTAAGGGCTGGTTCTATGGTTGTCTTCTTAGCATGTCTTCCTTTTACTTTTTCTTTAATAAAATAAAAAATGATTCTGCTTCTGGTTAGATCACAGAACACAGGAGAAAATGATGAGTCTGAGGACATTCTCAAAGGAAATTTGTTTTCCTCCATCAGTAGTTCTCAAATGTTAGTAAAGATCAACATCACCTGGAAGACTTATATTTTTAAATATCTTTTTATTGATTTCAGAGAGGAAGGGAGAGGGAGAGAGATAGAAACATCAATGACAAGAGAGAATCACTGATTGGCTGCCTGTATTACAAGAGTGTTATATTGTTACGGGAACATGGAGACCCAAGCACTTAACTTACGTGTGAGGCAGAAAGATGGTGGAGGGAAACTTTTAATGAATTCCTAGTAACACAATTTGCTGCTAAGTATATTTATAATTATAAATCCATAGATGTCAATATGGATAAATGTAATGTAAATATGGATTTATATTTACTGTATTCCAAGTCATATGGTCTAGAATTATGCTGTTCAGTATAGTAGCTACATGTGGATATTGAACACTTGAATGTAGCCAGTCCAAATTGAAATGTGTTGTAAGTGTAACATACACATCAAGTTTCAAAGACTTTGTATAAAAAAGAATGTAAAATATTTCATTAATATTTTATATTATTTATATGTTGAAATGATAATATTTGTATATATTTAGTTAAGCAAAATATATCAATATAATTAATTTCACCCATTTCTATGATTTTTTTCAAACTTGGTTAGTTTTTTGCAAGTGAACAAAGTGGGCCTGTCACTTCAAGTAAAACAACTGACAGTGTTTGTTTGTTTTTATTTTTTTAATGTGCCTACTTGAAAATGATGTATGTAGCTCACATTACATTTCTATTGGATATTCCTGGTCAAGAACGCAGTTCTCAAAACCTATCATGGTCCGACCAATGTGGCTCAGCGTTTGAGCATCGACCTATGAACTAGGAGGTCACAGTTCGATTCTGGGTCAGAGCACATGCCTGGGTTGCAGGCTCCATCCCCAGTGTGGGGCGTGCAGGAGACAGCCCATTGATGATTCTCATCGCTGATGTTTCTATCTCTCCCTCTCCCTCTCCCTTCCTCTCTGACATCAATAAAAATATAAAGTTTTTAAAAACTTAGCAAGGATAAGCTGAACTGCAGAGCTTGTTAAAACACCCCCCAAGATTCAGTATTAGATGATATTACATGAAGCCTGTGAGTCTGTGTTTCCATCAAGCTTCCAGGGAATACTGTTGTTATGTGACTACACACACAAAATTAGTTCCCAAACTTGAACCATAGAGTTTTACCGGGAGGTCTACAACTATGTTTTTGTATCAGACATTGTCGCTAGGTTGATTACAAAACTGTCTTGCCCATATAACACTATTTTTCATAAACAAGTAAATGCACTTGCGTTACAAAACTCATACCAATTTCTATCAGCTGATTGCTTTTTCTCAATTAGCAGATATTAAGTAGTATTTCTATCATGTTGGGATTCTCTAAATCTTGGAATGTTAAGATGGAATCCACAGACTTGAAGGGATTGAAAGCCACTATTCAAAAACATTGCAGTAATGTAGAAAAAAGGACTCTTAACACTTCCTAAACTGTACTAGTTGGTAGCTCTTATTAAAAGATTTCAACTATAACATCTAGTTTAGTGTGCTCACTGGCAGGAGTTTTGAAAAAGCTGAAGGTAAGGGAAATGAATAGAACAAAGAGGAATGGAGAATGTGTTTGTTTTAGAAAAGGTTAGGTCCCAGAAAGATTTGTTGATATTAGGAATAGAATGACCTGTGATAAAAGGATAATTAAAGTTCTAGCAAAACATCTTTTCAGTGAAGAGAGAACAATCATTTATGCTTAACCTCAGCTCTGTTGAAAAAAATAAAACAGGAAGCAAACAAAGCCCTTTAAAGATTTAAAGGAATGTGTAAACCTAAATGCCCAGGATAGGTACAGCCCTTAGAACACACTGGGGTCATAGCGTCCCTGTCAAGCATAGGACATTTTCCTCAGTCAGTGTGTTTTTCAATGTTTTTACAAATAATTGCACTTAGTTCAAAAGAGATGATACTGAAATTGCCTAGGTAACCTTGAAAGTAAAGTGACCCAAATGTTCCAGTGTCTGTCCTCCTCACCCCAAAGAAGAATAGTCTAGTTTTCAAGGGCATTCTCTATTTTTTTAAGAAAGCATAAGGATGTGTGGGACTGTAGGGAGAAAAATTACTGCTGTAGGGAGTGTGACCAGAACAAATATATGAGGTACAAATGAGAATGAAACTAGCTGGAGTCAAAGAAATATTTATTAGTTGAAGAGAATGAAAGGTATATTACTTTTTCACAGAGTTTATAATTGGAACAAAATCATTATGAAGTATTTGTTCAATGGCCAGATTGTTGACCTTTATGCACTGTTTAACTTTGGACTGGTTTTAATCAGGAATTGTTTTTGCTAGTTCTGAAACTAGCAACTATGGTAATCCAGATAAGTGTTTTATTATTGTTTTTAAAAATGTAATGTGTTCCTGTTAAATATGTTTCAACAGCAATTTTATATATGTATGTATCACTTTTAGTCTCTTGATCGAATTCCTTTTTAGAAATACGCATATGAGTACTTAAAATTGCCGTACTTTTAATTGCTCCTGTTTAAGTGCTCATGTTTTCTTTTCCTTCTCCTTTATTCTTCAACTGACCTTTGGTCTTCCCTCAAATTTCTAGCTGCTTTGTCCTTTGTTCTTTTAAGTGTTCCTCTCTCTCCAGGCTGACCTCTCTCCTTGGCAGCAGCCTGACCCCGCCCCACCCTTTCTTCTGCATTTGTTTTCTTCTTTGCTTTTCCCACTGTCCCGCTGCGTGTGAAACACTCCGCCGGCAGCTGCTCACATTTCCCATGCTACGTCATGCATGGCATTCAAAGAGCTGCTGTTCTCACATTTCCCCCAGAAGGACTCCTGCTCCTCCTTCCCTGCATATTCTCTGGAAAGAACCCCTTTTCAGGCCATATGCAAAGTTGAATATGAAAGCCAACTCTGTAAGTAGGACTGCAAACTAGCTTATGAAATTCAGAAATGCCATCTTTAAAGGTCAAAACCATGGAGTGAATTTTAATTACTAGAGTTTATCCTAATATTTCTTAATTCTCATAAAGTCTATAATGGCCTTAAAATAATTACCATTATTATATAAATTCTCCCCTTAATATATCTGTTCCAAAGGTTGATGATATGTAGATAGAAAATGTAATAAATGAGAAAATGATTATAATATTTGAAATACAGTTATTTTACACAGAGCCATACATTTTTGGACTAAGGTAGTTGTGTTGTAATGTACCCCGCGAATCACACAAGGACGCCTCAAGAAATCAAATTAGGAGTCATATTTATTGCAAATACAGGACTACAAGGGGGCAATGCACTCCAAATCTCGCAGTCCTTACCCAACCCCAACATCAGATTTACATAGGCAAAAAATCACAACGGTATTGATTACATCCCAGGGTTTGGAATGAGGAAACTGGTTTGCAAAAAGCAGTTTACAGAAGCAAAATTGAGCATGTAGTTAAATTATAGTTTTGGAACACATTATCCGGAGCCGTCGGGTCTTGGGACCACTGAGTTCATGGGAACACATTATCTGGAGCCATCGGGTCTTGGGACCACTGAGTTGACAGGAACACATTATCTGGAACCATCGAGGCAATTTAGAGTAATTGTGCTGTCCTGGTCCTGGGACCACTGAGTCAACCAGAATATGTTATCTGTAGCCATTGAGGTAAATTAGGAGAATTGTGCTGTCCTGGTTCCCAGGTACAGAAGAATGTGCTTTCTAAAACCAGTGAGATCACAATCAATGGGACATTGAAACCACCAGCAGTGAGGGATTTCATCGATTGGGATAGCATACATAAGTTCAGAAAATCAAAGTAACTTTTCTATTGTTAAACAAAACAAAAAAATACAGAAGCCAAACAGCAGGGTTAGAATTAAAGTACAGTTTCCACCTGGGATGATTGCTACCATACTTCAGTCGCACAATATGGATTTGGGAAGAATTGATTTTAATGAGTATTCTGCATTACTGAAATTATTATCCATCACTTATCTAGCACTGCATGCCATTCACTATTCTAAGACTTTTACATGTCCTAACACTTTTAAGCCTCACTACCACCCTGTGAAGTAGATACAGTTTTTATCCTAATTTAACAAATGAAGAATATGAGCCCTAGCCAGTTTGGCTCAGTGGACAGAGCATTGGCCTGCGGACATAGGATTTGTCCATGTTTTGGTTATTTCAAGATAAAAGGTAAATTGGGTTCTTACTACTCCATCTTGCTCAATAGTGGAGGTCATACAATAGCTTTGAAAGCACGATTTTTTTCCCTTTGATTTGGAGGCATATGCAAAGAATTTTGGAGGTAAACAGGTCATTTCGCTGATAACGTGAAATCCTCCAAAAAGAGTTCCTGTTAGACACTTAACTGACATTGCACATACTTTGCTTTACTTTCACAATAGCAGTAATTGCCTCGTACTATTTCCATCATATTTTTGCCAGTTTGTATTTTAGGGCCTTGCCTTTGCAACCAAGTTGATGAATCCTGAAGCCTTAGTCTAGAACTAAAGAATCTGGTCAAGGACAAAAGCCAAAGGCCATGTAACAAGGCGCTCCAAGAATGAATTAACCAATAGTACAGCTGCTAAATCCACTTTTAAAACAGCTGACTATGTCAATGTGTTTCATTGCTTTAAAAAGATCCACTTCGAATTACTGAACATTTTAATTTTTATGTTCACACTTCAGCAATCATCCTTTAAAAGGTTTGATTTAATTATTTTAATACTGTGTCACTTAATGATCAATGTGCTAGCGTGCATAAGCTTTATTTTAGGCAAGATGGCCTATTTAAATGGTTACTACCAATCAATTGAGAGGATTTTAGTTCTTAGAGTCCAGAAGTCCAACACTCGATTTTACAAAGACATCACATGATATATCATAGTTCACACAGCTGGTTAATAATGGAACCAGAACCAAAAACTTGTGCTGTGTTCTTCTCGCACACTCTTTGTTTTTACTCTACAAAAGGCACACTTCAGTCTAAATATTCTAAGGTCTAAAAGATTTTTTGAAGTAATTATTTATCTAACTCCCACCAATCTTGTAAGGTCCATGTGAAACAACGAGCTAAAGACCGTAAAAACCCTTCAGAAACTATTGAATGCTAGAAAACGTAAGTTCTATTATTAGAACGGCACTTTGTTTCTATGAAACTTCTCTAGACTTTTTCACTTTTCTGAACTTGACTATACAGTGTCTTTTCTCATACATTTGTCCTTCCTTTATAAAAAGGTTTTAATCCTTTTTGCCCTGTTGGGTTGTAAAAACAAAAGGCAGAGAGGTGGCTCTGTTGTTTTCTAGAACCTATTGATATTTTACCTGGTATGGTATCCTTAGAAAAGAAAGGGTGTTTTCAAAGATTAGATGTGGTAACTCTTGCTCTTCTATATTTACCATGAAATGGTTTTAATTTTTCTTATATTCAATTATGTTCAATTATGTTCAGTTATAATCATATCTGCATCCCTTTGTTAAAATTGAACAGATTTCTAGGTTTATGCAATAGTTTCTAACAACAGCTGCTTATACTGGCAGAAAAAGGCTATGAGAGCATAGTGGTGAACTTCAGATTTTTCCACCCCACTTTTGGCATTCCTTCCCTCCGAATTAGTGTTTTCATTTCTTTGTTATCTCATTTTGACTCTGTCTACTTCTGTTTCCGTCAATAAATATTTACTGAACTTCCGATTAATGTACTTACTTTTTGTAACACAGAAAACTCAAACATGGCCCTTAAGAAATATAAAAAAGCTTTTAAATTGCTGCAAACAAGTCAAGACCTTTAATTCTCAGGCATAGCTTTCCCAATAGACACTTAAACGTTAGAGGCAATAATGGTATCCATAGGGCTACAGCTATGGTGCTGCACTTGAGAATTCTAACATGAGCCTCTTTGAATTAAGTCCGTCATTCATCATGTACTCATTCTATTTCTGTGCCATACAGAGACTTTTCCTTTCAGAGTCACCTTTTCTCTTTCTGAATGCTACCTGTCTTCTGAGTATACTCTGTTCAACTCTCTCATTCTCCACACGCAGTGGTCCCTTTCCTGCTGAGCAAATTAGAAGCTCATCCTCGTTACTACAGCTTCCTTTCCATCCTTTCCTGTTCCTACACCAAGCATGAGAGTTCCTGCTGGTAGTCAGGATTTGTCTCCAGGGAATGGGACAAGTTGTGCCTTGTCATCTGTTACATGGGACCAAAGAGTACTGTTTCATCTCCAGGGTGCGCTGTTATTTCCCATTCCCCCAAACGACTCCTTCTACTCTGTGCACATGCTCCCCTTTCCCTTGCTGGCGGAGAACTGACTTGTTCAGGATCCACCCTCCTCTAGGTGACCATGTACATTGAGGAAGGCCTTGGCCCTAGGGAGTGAATAATGATCGTACCGAGAACTATTTCATGGTGATCTGGTGGTCCCTGTCTCCTTGCCAAGGATTGGACATGGGCATTTTATGCAATCCCAGGCAATAAAATACAAAGAGAAGTCTACTAGGGGAGCATCCAAAAAAGATTTTCCTCATCCGTGAAACTAAACTGAGATTCCTTTTCCTCTGGACACTGTGCCTATTTCTTCCCTTTATCTGAAACGCTCTTCCAGATACCTAATGAGTAACTCTGTCACTTTCTTCTTCAAGTCTTGCTCTAATCTCAACTTCTTAAAGAAACCTCCTTGAAAATTAACCACCCTATTTAAACAGCAACTTCTCTACCTCCTCCTTCCCAGCCATCTCAACTCAATTCCCCTTACCATGTTATGGTGGTTATTCTACAAAGATGTCCCACCAACACCATGGATCATGCCTCCAGTGCCCTTTGTATAGTACCCTCCCACACGGAATCGAGGACGGCTCTGTATAACACACTGAAGGTTGCAGAAGTGACACTATAAGATCCAAGTCTAGATCAGAAGAAATCTTGCAGCTTCTGTCTTGGTCACTTGGAACATTTACAGTGGGGGAAGTGAGCTGCTCTAAAAGAAGTGTGTCTGCTGTAAAGCCACTTAGCTATGAGGGACTCTAAACTAGCCACATGGAGAAGCTGCATGAAAAGACAGAGATTCGCCCTACCAACATGGTTCAGTGGTTGAGTGTTGATCTATGAACCAGGAGGTCACTGTTTAATTCCCAGTCAGGGCATATGCTCAGATTGCAGGCTCAATCCCCGTGTGGGGCAAGCAGGAGGCAGCTGATCAATAATTCTCCCTCATTGATGTTTCTCTCTCTCCCTCTCCCTTCCTCTCTGAAATCAATAAAAAATATTTTTTTTAAAAAAAAGGAAAGACAGGGAAGCTTGGTCAGGGCCCAGGTGTTACAGCATGTGAGGCACCTGATATGTGAGCAAAAAAAATCATCTGGGACGTCCATCCAGTGGGGCCCACAGATCACTGCAGCTCCAGCTGCCATCTAACTACAAACACATGAACGACTCCAAATCCAAAATACCCAGCTGAGCAGAGCCAACTCACAGAACCAGGAACAATAGTGATACATTTTTAAGCCACTGAGTTCTATGGTGGTATGTAATGCAGCAGTAGGAACATCTGACTGTTCGTTTGTTTCGTCTTCTTTTCATAACACTCATAACATAATACAGAATTAACATATTTAATATCTTTTATGTCTGTCTCCCACCATGAGACAGAAAGCTTCATGAAGCCAGGGATCTTGCCTGTTTTATTTGCTACCGTATCCAAAACACCTAAGAACAGTTCCTAGAACAGTAAATATTTGTTAGATGAATGAACGGATGGACAAACGAATTAACCAGAGCTTGAATAGCCATTTGGTGAATGCTTGGTGGGTTCACATAAGAATGGCACAGTGGAAAGATAGGAAGAACCTGAGTCCTGGGATGCCATTGTGCTTCTGAATTACCCAATCTTGGAGCAGCCTTGCTGCCACACTCCTTGACTATTCAAGTCATTTTGTGCTGGGTTTTCTATGACCTGCAGCAGAAAGAATTCCATTTGGCATGTGGTCTTTCAGTCCATTCTAATATGCAGCCATACTACTCAGACATGACTAACCCAGAGGATGAATCCAAGTGGCATACACCATGACATTCACAAAACTACTTTCCTACGCAATAAAGCATGTAGTTTATAATACACTAGAGGCCTGGTGCATGAAATTCATACATGGGCAGGGTCCCTATGCTGGCCAGTGATCAGGACCAATCTATGGGGTGACCAACAGGGTGATCCGGGAGCCCTTATTGGCACCTGCCTTGGAGGCAACCAGTGGGGTGAATGGGGCAGTGCCAGCTTGCTTGACAGCCGGCCCCACTCCTGTTGCCACCACCTGTCACCTCCCTCTGCAGGGCGACTGGTGGGGCGGTCAAGGGGCCCCCACTGGCACCTACCTACCTTGGGTGGCCTGGGGGTCTGGGGTCTGGGGGCAGCTCCTGTGTTGAGCATCTGCCCACTAGTAATCAATGTGCATCGTAGCAATTGGTCATTCCACCAGTTGTTCTGTCATTTGGTCAATTTGCATATTGGACTTTTATTATATAGGATTTTATTATATTGGTTTCCCTGCAATAGATGTCTGGAGAGCCATCAATCTCTTAAAGATGACTGGAATATGCTTCTGGATATGTAACTTTAAAAGTAGTTATACGTTGAGCTTTCTCACAGTCCCTATGAGGTATACTGCCCATTCCACTAATTTGCCACACTTACCTGAATTTCTCAGACTGACTCTAGGACCCTCACCATATAGCAAAAACCATACATTATTTATTACCTTCCTGCTTGCAAAGAATCTAATCTAATAAAAGAGTAATATGCAAATTGACCCTCACTCTGTTACACCCACAAGCCATGCCCACCAACCACGCCCACCAACCAATCAGGAGCAAATATTCAAATTAACTCAACTAAGATGGTGGCAGCCATGGAACTGGAGTTGCCCCGGGCAATGGAGGAAGCCAGGGCCCTGTGGTCCTTGAGCTCTACTCAGGTCTAGAAAGTTTCAATTATAGAAGATAAACCCCAGATACCTGCCAGGCTGGGACATTGAGTTGCCAGGGGCAACCCAGGCTTTGAGCAGGGGACCAAGAGAACAAAGTTTCAATTATAGAAGATAAATAAATCCCCCAGGCACCAAACCCTGAAGGGGCTGTGAGCAGCCTGAAATGGCCCTCTGCCCCTCACCCAGGCTGGCCACCAGTGGCCTCTAATTACTATATAAAACTGACAAAACAAGAAGGAAATTTAAATCACTATTTTGTTAATGCTTGTGTCTTGATATCATTTTTGCCTGAAATTCCGTGCAATATCTTTTAAGTGACTACATTATGCTAGAGGTACAAAGGTACCTCCAGCACAAGGTACAAAGATGGTCATGACGCAAAACCCCTTCAAGAATGATTGATACATGAACTACAAACAATACCTTAAGGGTCCCACTAGAGATCTGAGGAAGGGTGATATTAACATGCAGAACAGCTAGCAATTAATTTTGCTCCTGGGATGACATTTGAGCGTAGACTTGAGCAATAAGTAGGGTTTCAAAAAAGGTAGAAAAAAATGGAAGGGTTTTTCAGGAAGGGACAGCATTTTTTTTAAAGGCTTAGTTAAGGTCTGGGGAAATCTGACATAACCCAATATAGTTAGAAATCCTGAATGAATGAAGTTTGGAATGTATGGTAAGTGGGGTAGCTAAAGGTGAAATAAATAATATCTAAACAAACAAACTACCTATAATTCTGGGAGAGGAGACATAATTAAATGTTTACTCAAATCTCCTTTTGACTTTTTACATCTGTCACTCATAAGTAAACTCTATTACACTAAGATGATTTTTACCTTTTTAGCCTATTTGGCCCAAGCAAATGGGGACAGAACATTTTTAATGTAAAATCATCATTCAACCTGAAATAACATTGATGATTTCAGACCATTTAATGTTAAATATTTTTGAGCCCTAGATTATTTCTGTTTGGATGAGCAAAAATATCTTCTTCAGACTTTGAAATATATGTTTAGTTTTTCACAGACTAATTGCTGCTGCTTTCATGCCAGCCTCATGGGCATCATCAGTTCAAGTTCAGCAGGTAGAAATCTGGCTTCTGAGAATGTAGCCTAAGAGTTAAGGAATGCATGATTACTCCTATAATTACTTCAGAGGGGTTCCAAAACCCTGGTGGGGTTGATGGGGCCACTAGATAGCAGGGGTCAAGAATGTATAAGAGGTGAGGAATTCCAGCTGCAGCTGAGCTGCCATGGGGAGTTAGGGTAAATAGGTTGTGAATATAAAATATCCAGGAATTCAAGTTGACAATTAAGAAACCAACATCTTAGAAAGGTAAACTACACTTGAAGTCAACTGCTCTCCAAACTAGGACTTCATAATATACTCTCCAAAGCAAGAGCTGGTTCAGCAGCACAGGGATTGCAGATGGTGTGTTGGTTAGAATGCTTTCAACAGCAGAATACCTGACTTAAAGGACCTTATATTTGTTTTTCCCAAACTTTTCTGGTCATAAGAATCACCAGGGGCACTTGATTAAATTATGAATTCCTAAGCCCCTTCACTGGCAAGTGTGATTCAATAAGTTTTGGAATCTACGTGTTTAAAATGAACCCCAGTGGAATCAGGCAAGTTTTGAAAATGCTATCTACACTAATAAAAGGGAAACATGCAAATTGACCGTCCCTCTGCTACAACCACCAGCCAATCAGGGCGAGTATGCAAATTAACCCAACAGAGCAGCCACAGAGCTGGAGGCTTGGGTTACCCCCAGTGGCAGAGGAAGCCAAGCTTCTAGCCAGGCCTGGCCTCTGCTCAAGGAGGGGCTGGGGGCCTGGTCTCTGGGGGGTGTGGCCAGCCTAAAAATGGCCTTTAGCCTGTCACCCAGGCTGGCTAGGCACCCCAGCAGGACCCCCCACCCTGAAAGGACTCTTACCCAGGCTGGCCACACCCCCATGGAGTAATAGACCGCAGTGGGGGACCTGGCCAACCTGCAAACAGCCATCATCCCCTCACCCAGGCTGGCCAGGCACCCCAGCGGGGATCCCCACCCTGAAGGGGATATGGCCAGCCTGGGTAAGGGGCTGAGGCCAGAGCAGAGAAGCCAAGCCTCAAGGGTTGGCTTCTCTGCTGCAGCCGGACCAAAGTCCTGGGTTCTGGGTGCTGGAGAAAAACCAGTGCTGGCAGCCAGGGGAAGGAAAGCCCATTGCTCAAATCTTTGTGCAACGAACCTCTAGTTGTAAATAATGGAGACATCTAATAATCTAACACAGTGGTTCCCAAAGTTCATCATGCATTAGAGTCACCTGGAGAGCTTGTTAAAATACAGGCTGGTGGGTTCTAGCCCGGGTTTCTGATTCAGTAGGTCAGGAGTTAAGTAAAGTCTGAGATTCTTTTGTTATACCTGTATCTGGTATAGTAAGTTTCCAGGTAATGCTGATATTACTGTGGTCAGGAACCACATGTCAACCATTGGAGTAACACAATCGGAAGTCTGAAGGCCATAAGATCTGGGGCTGGTTAATTCATTAGATGAACTATATTAAGACTCCAGTTCAGCTTCTCTGGGGATTTCTTGGCTCTCTCCTCATGATCCCAAGATGGTTTCCCACTACACCAAGGAACATATTTTCAGACAACAATATCAAAGGCAAGAAGGAAATAAGATAAAGCAACAATTCCATGTGTGTGTGTGTGTGTGTGTGTGTGTTGGAGAAGAATTTCTCCAAAGCTCCCTTACAGATTTCCCCTTATATGTCATCCAGAACTGGGTCTTCGTGTTCCCCTTTAAACCAGTCACCAGCTACAAGGAATGGGATTATTGTAATTAGTTTAAAACAGATTTTCATTCTTCCCCTAGCACTGGGTCCATTGATGCCCAATATCCTATATAATAAAAGGGTAATATGCAAATTGACCCTAACAGCAGAACCCCTGAGAATGACTGGTCACTATGACACACACTGACCATCAGGAGGAAGATGCTCAATACAGGAGCTGCCCCCTGGTGGTCAGTGTGCTCCCACAGGGGGAGCTCTGCTCAGCCACAAGCCAGGCTGACAGCTGCCAGTACAGTGGTGGTGACGGGAGCCTCTCCCACCTCAGCAGCGCTAAGGATGTCCAACTGCAGCTTAGGCCTATTCCCTGCTGGCAGGTGGACATCCCCTGAGGGCTCCCGGGCTGCCAGAGGGATGTCTGACTGCCAGCTTAGGCCCAATCTCCTGGGGAGCGGACCTAAGCTAGCAGGTGGACATCCCCCAAGGGGTCCCAGACTGCAAGAGGGCACAGGCTGGACTGAGAGACACCCCCCGCCCCTGAGTGCACAAATTTTTGTGCACCGGGCCTCTAGTCTGATCATCATTGATGTTCTTTACCAAGGAATAAGAAGTGAATATGGAGGGATAAGGACACATATGTAATACCTTAATCAATAAAGAAAAACAAAACAAAATTAAATTAAATTAAATTAAAAACAAGCAAATAGCTACTAGGTAGGCAAATAGCTGGGAGTGTTGTGCATGGGTTCCGATACTAGTGTAATTATAAGTAGGTTCAGGGATGAAACTATCATTACAAATGCTAGTAAAGAATATGTTATTAGCTTTGTGATCACCATTTGCAACAGACTAATAGACTCATGCAGAATTTGGCCCCACATACTGGGAGGAAAGTGTCCTTTCAAAGCTCAGTGTATACATGTGATCATCTCGCTTTTATTATACCTGTATATGGAATTGCAAGCTGTCCCTTCAGGTAATGAAATTTAAACAAGTTGGAACCTTATAACAGCAAATCAATACTGAAGTTATAGGCAGAGTCTTGCTTTTGGAGATTAGCACATAGATAGAAAAATCTTCCTGACCAAAATTTAACAAATTCCACATTTATAGGTATCCAACCTAGAGAGAAAACAATGTATTATGGTGTATCTTTTTATGTGTTTGCATTTTCCTCCTCATTTGTTTCTGAAAGTGTATTTTTAATATATTTTTATTAGTTTCAGAGAGGAAGGGAGAGGGAGATAAAAACATCAATGAAGGAAGAGAATCCTTGGTCAGCTGCCTCCTTCATCCCCCCCCCCCCCC
>PVJC01009485.1:0-21916 GCA_004026665.1 Murina feae | reverse complement strand
ACGGAGACTCACTCCTGTTTTATTTTTGTTTCCTTTCAAGAGCTAGCTTTTGGTAAGAAAACTGTTAACTTTGAAAGAGGAACTAAGCTAAGGTGACAGATCTATTTCCTGCTTGTCAATATTCAAAACTATTTATTACTTTTCTTTCACTTACAGTGGTAAGTTTGCACTTCTCATAGGGAAACTAACGTTTGCCACATTTGTTAGCCCCATCTAATCTGACAGAGTTGTTGTTTTAATGCCACAGAAGCTGGATTTCAAAGACTGTGTCTATTTCACTGAGGAACCCACTCCGTAATCGTTATGTTCTGGGTCGGTCATAGTATCTAGCTCCTCTCCCTGACCTTGTCCAAGAGAAGCCTTTGCCAAGACCATGCAAATCCATTAAAATTCCGATCCACAAAGATAGTTCCCTTCCCTGGGACAGGTGGGAACTGTACATGGGACAAAAACGAATGTGATAGGCAAAAAATTGAAATTTCCAAAGTGCTGTGGAATAAGTGATCATTTCAATGCACTTAAACATACAGCAAGATTAATGAGAGCATTTTCCCAATGCATTCTTTAGTTGGGAAGATGTTGGTTTTTGTTTTTTTTTTCTTTTGGGTCCATTGCCTGGAAAACAGCAAAAGATGTTTTAGAGCCTCCGCCCGGCGGAGGGTGCATTTACCATTTGTGCATAAATTCTCAGGCACTGCACCCTAGGGCTGCATTCTCTAGACGGTCCTCACAATCCCGCACAGTGAGGGAACTGGCTTGCCAGCACCTTTTGGTTGTTGTTATTTTTGAAGACCCTGCAACTAACAGATGCTTGTTGTTGGCTCCATATCTACATTCTTTGAAAGCTGGTGAATCAAATTGCTGACATTCAGACAACACTAATTCCAATATCCAGGGAGCCTAATTTGCCATCCCTGAGAGCCTGGTTCCTGGTGTTCATGGGTTTAAAAAACATTTCAGTGACACAATGTAAGAATGGGCTTGGGAGATGCAGTGCTATCTCCACTAAAGATAATCACATTTTATAAACATCTGCGTCATTACTGGTATGATTCATCTCAAAGCTGTATACAGCTGTGTTTCCAGTTTCAATTAACAATCCCTTAATTGCATATCCATCTCATGTTACTAATTTAGTTAATTTATTCATAATTAAGAGTATTCTGTTTGCTACTAAGGTTTGTCGAGCTCAGAACATTATAAAGAGAAATATTTTAAGGCAGCCTCTCCGAGGGATTTTGTTTCTTATAATCACATCACAGTAAAATGTCATTCATGTGCCCAGAGGAAGATGAATTGCTAAGGGATTTTTCCCCCCAAATATAATGAGAAGCCATGGGAAGCTGCAATGTGTTGCGTTTTTAAACCAAGTTCAATGCTCTATGTATTTTTGTTCTGTTCTTTCTCCTTTCCTGACATCCTCTCAAAGAAATTATCATTTGATTTAGATTATTATCTATGTATCATAGCAAATACAATCACCAATGAAAATAAAACTGTCATTACCCTGTCAGGCAATGGCGTCTCTTAAAATTTAACCTATAGCCTGGCAGAAGTGGCTCACTGGTTGAGCATTGACCTATGCACCAGGAGGTCATGGTTCCGTTCCCTGTCAGGGCACATGCCGAGTTGCAGGCTCGATCACCAGTAGGGAGTGTGCAGAAGGCAGCCGATCAATGACTCTCTCTCATCGTTGATGTTTCTGTGTCTGTCTCTCCCTCTCCTGCCCTCTCTGAAATCAATAAAAAATACATATCAAAAGAAATCTAAGCTACAAAATCTGTACATTTCAGAGGACATCAAGATCACAAATTTTAAAATGGTTAAAGTCTAAGCAAGTGGAATATAGCCTTGTGGAAAATGGAAGGTAGATAAAGCCACAATATCAAGCAGTAAATTCATTTTAATTTGACCTTTCCTAAAAAAATGCATGTACCCTTGCAGAAAGGGTCTTATCTATGTTAATATATGTCTTTGTGTGTCATCAAAAGAAGCAATGACAAAAAATAAAAGTTACCTGCTTTGTCCAGGATTTGCCACTTGTAGCCTTGACCTGTCTCTAAGCTTAAAAGAAGACTCATAACAGTCCAGTAGTCTGCAGATCCTACACAATAAAAACGTTATCAGTGGAAGCAGGGTATCCCTTTCCCCACAGCCCCACTGAGTTCTGGGGGGGGTCTTTACAGTATCTTGAGAAAAAGAAGTTTCTGAGACTCACACAGGAGGATGAGTGATTTTTATTTTTGTGGAATTCCACCTCTGGGTTTACCAAAGTCCCGTTTCCCTTAACCCAATCCTGGAACAAGAGCAGCTGGCGGTTCGATAAAGCTATAAGCAAATCCAGAGTTTCCTTTCCGTGTTGGAAGTGGGTCCAGTTTAGCATTAGTTAGTTGCAATCCATTAGTCCATTGCATGTGGGCAAATGCCAGGGAGCCAAGAGAGCCTGCCTCTTGCAACAAGAGTCCCAAGAGAGCCAAGCGAGTGAACTTCTTTGTTTAGGGGATTAAATATTCAAAATCATCTCTCACTTGCAGGGACCCTGCCCACTCTGCCAGAAGATCCCTGTCCCAGGTATGACCGACAGGCAATTACCTTCACTCTGTCACCCAGACTTTAATGGGCATGTGTCTGTTCTCCCCCTGCTCAGTCCGCATTGATGGCTCCCTGGGGAGTGTCAGCCTATAGCTTCTTGGCGAAGCCACACAAATGGCATGCCTGTAATATTTGGCTTTCCCTATGCTCCTTTCCTGTTATGAATAAACAGGTTAATTACATTGGTACCAGAAATAGCAAGTTCTTGTTTGCCTTGCATGAGTTCAACTAAAATTAAAAATCTGCCATCCCCTTCTTCCCATTCTAGCAATTTCCATGTATGTTATTCACATATTCTTCCATGAATTCAATTACTTATTACATATTTTATTGGCCTACTACTACATATCTAGTTCACTTATTTATCCACAAATTCAATCATTAATTACCTACTTCATTGAAGCCCCAGTACATGTCTAGCATTTTGTTTGATAATGGGAGTTACATGATGATCAAAAACATATCAAGCTGTAATACAAAGCCACTGTTCTCAAAACAGCTTGGTACTGGCACAAGAACAGACATATAGACCAATGGAATAGAATAGAGAACCCAGAAATTGGCCCAAACCACTATGCTCAATTGATATTCAACAAAGGAGGTAAGAGCATACAATGGAGTCAAGACCGCCCCTTCAATAAATGGTGCTGGGAAAATTGGACAGATACATGCAAAAAAATGAAACTAGAACACCAACTTACACCATACACAAAAATAAACTCAAAATGGATAAAGGACTTAAATGTAAGACGGGAAACCATAAAAATACTAGAGGAATACAAAGGCAACAAAATCTCAGACATATGCCAAAGCGGTTTCTTCACCGATACAGCCCCTAGGGCATTGGAAACTAAAGAGAAAATAAACAAATGGGACTTTATCAAAATAAAAAGCTTCTGCACAGCAAAGGAAACCATCAACAAAACAATAAGAAGCCCATTGCATTGGAGAACATATTTGCAAATGTTATCACCGATAAGGGTTTAATCTCTAACATTTACAAGGAACTCATGCAACTTAACAACAGGAAGATAAACAACCCAATCAAAAAATGGGCAAAAGGACCTAAATAGATACTTTTCAAAAGAAGACAGAAGGAAGGCCAAGAGACATATGAAAACATGCTCAAAGTCACTAACCATCTGAGAGATGCAAATCAAAACAACAATGAGGTACCATCTCACACCTGTCAGAATGGCTATCATCAACAAATCAACAAATGACAAGTGCTGACAAGGATGCGGAGACAGGGTTGAATCATATATGAGCCTTTATTCTAATACTGCGGGCAGTAGGGGAGAGCAGCAGGTCATCCACAAAAATCTGCTCTGCAGCCACCATAAGCCAGCTGCTTACATTGGGTAGGACAAAGATTACATGGGGAAGCAGAAATCACAGGCATGGGCAAATAGGCAAGGTGGGATGGGGTGGGGTGACTGGGGCGGGACCCCATTATTTGGGCAACAAGGTTGTTAACCTTTTCATGAATTAGGCAGTTTTTGAATGGGGATGGACCATAGTCCGAGGTTGACTCTTAGGTCCAAGGTTGACTCCCATGTCCTAGGGGTATGCAATGCCCAGCCAGGTTAGAATGTGCTCTCTTTAATCAGAACAAAACAATTATGGTTAACAGAGCATGATTAATATTTATTATTTTATTTCTTATAACTAATAGCTAGTCCCTAATATTTTCTTTCTGCTCCCCTCCCAATATTCCCTTTCTAAAAATTAATAAAACATTTTTTTAATGTATGCTGTTTACCTGGAGCCAAACATTCTTATTTACATATATTTTTCCCTTTTGAAAAAGTAATTCATTTTGAGGGTCATTTTCTTATGAGATCTTTAGATTAGTTGTACTTGAGTCACGCTAAACTGAACTGAACTACCTGAACACACTAAAATCTCCTTATGATAATTTATAGAAATATGGATTTTAAAAATGTAGATGATTATTTTTATTATTTTGTCATCATTTACATTAATAAAACTCACCTATAAAAGATAATCAAGTTTCAATAAATTTTTCTAGAAATTATGAACTAGAAATGTGACATTTAGTTTTCACGTCTCTTATTTGCTTACTTCATTCCAAAGCTTATTTTGCGCTCTATTATTTTGTGGCTTTACAGAATATATTTATGTATTTACCCAAAGAACCTCTTGGGGGGGAGTATATATTGCATGAAAATAGCTGGGCATCTTTCATTATCTCTTCAAGAGGAGGGGAACTGAAAGACAACCTCAGTAGGACTCAACTCTGCTCTTTACCGTGAATGAAGTTTCTCCACTGCACAGTCAGAATAGTAACACCTGCCACCTACTCACCTCTTTCACTGAACAGAGTTCCAGTATTCAAGCTTTAATGCTGCATGGTGGTCTGAGTTTTGACATGAGGAATGGCAGAGGAGATGAAACTTGGTTTGAATCTTTGAATTTCAGGAGGTACTGGTCAGAAACAGAGCAGCACTGATTTCAAGTTAGGATAAGAAAGCTGTTAGTTGATGGCTCCAACTAGACAGGACTCTTAGGAAAGCTAAAGTGTGTGCCTTGAACAAATGCGCATTGTCTGCAGGGCAAGGCCACGGCCATAAATTCCTAATGGCATCAGTTACATGGCACTAGAGAGGTGTATATCAGCAACCTACAACTTGACTTCATGATATGTCATATATGTGACCATTAATTATCAGAAATTAGAATTGTAGGTACCACCATGGACCAGGCTTTTGTTACTAAGTGGCCTAGGGATTCCTTGCTTTCCTGGAAAATGATGACCAAAATTGAATACCACGTGCATTTATTTGCCAATTCTTTTGTAAAGCTGAATTACTATGGGTGATCCAAAAATGGACTTCTCTTTGATGTCAGGTGGGAGTTTTGCTTTGGATCAACTTCTTACTTGAGAACATTATGACATAAACCTCACCTGGCGGTCATTATAATAAACATGGGGGGTACAAATACTAGTATGTCCTCAAGACCCTGCTCTCAATTCTTTTGGGTATATACCAGAAATAGAATTGCTTGACAATATAGTAATTCTATGTTTATTTTTTTGAGGATCTGCTATATTGTTTTCCACAGCCACTATACCATTTTACATCCCACCATAAAACAGTGCACAAGAGTTTCAATGTTTCCACATCCTCACCAACACTTATTATTTTCGGGTGGTTTTTGTTGTTGTTGTTGTTGTTGTCGTTGTTGTTGTTATTGTTAGCCATTTAAACAGGAAGGAAATACTAACACATGCTACAACATGGATGAAACTTTATGAAACTATGCTAAATGAAATAACTCGTCACAAAAAGACAAATAACATATGATTCCACTTGAGGCAGAAAGTAGAATGGTGGTTGCCAGGGTCTTTGTTCAATGGGTGAAGAGCTTCAGTCTTATAAGATGAAAGGAGTTATGGAGATGGATGATGATGATGGTTGCACAACTCTGTTAATGCATTTAATGCCACTGAACTACACGTAAAGTGGCTAGGATGACAAATTTTATGTTATGTGTATTTTACCACAATTCACAAAATTAGAAAAAAAAAGAATCGAGCCTTTATTTTTTACCCAGTAAAGCACTGAAGGAAGTTCTTGCTATTGGTGCACATGGAGACACGTAGCCCTGGAACAGTTACATAAATGCCTTCTGGGAAATGGAAGGCACATCTCTCCCTTCCTACCATTCCCTGTTGTATTATTCATAAATATAGTTGCCCTGTATTGTGATTAGTATATGTACAACCTCAAAGAACATCATTTTGCTATAAGGTTGGTGAGAAAAAGTAATCGATCCCCAGTTGAGGCCACTGTCTGTGTGGAGCTTGCATGTTCTCCCATGTCTGCATGGGCTTTCTCTGCGATCTCCAGTTTCCTCCCCCATTCCAAAGATGTACATGTTCCATGAACTGGCATATCTCCATTATCCCAGTCTGAATGGGTGTGGGTGTGGGTGTGAGTATGCCCTGTGATGGAAGGATGTCCTGTGCAGGGTGCCTACCTTGTATCTTGAGCTGCTAGGATTGACTCCAGCCACTTATGTCCCTGAACTGGAATAAGCAAGTTGGCAAAGAATTCTTGGACTTGTTTTTATTAATCTTTCTCAACCATCTATGTAGCTCACATTTATTTCAGTGTTTAATATTAGAAGTATTTAGGATTGTTAGATGTTTATTCATAACTGGAAATGTGCTATAGGAACTTAACTACTGTATATCAATTAGCCTTTGGAAAAATTGGTTTTGCTGTATGTTGTTCGATTTAAAGCCACAGTTTCCAAGAACCTAAGTATGATGTTAAGTGTGGACTTACTGTACTTTATTCGCAAACCAGGCTTCCTTGTTGTCCCTAGAGGTCTCTGCAGAAACATAATATGTGATAATATGTTTGCTGTATAACTTAGCTATCGATAGTTATATTGTAGTACTGTCGGGAACTATTCCAAATATTATTTACCTGTTTTTAAGGTACAGAAGACATCCTTCCACTATACTTCTTAGTACCTTTGCATTTAAACATTGAGTGAAGCAGGACTTTAGAAATTATAAACTTGTTAAGTTCTCAAGCATTAACTCAAGAAGGCAGCCTCTCTACCAATCACCTCACTTATCCAGAACTTACCCCACTATTTTCTTTTTTTTTCTAAGCATATTTTAATTTTTTAAATTTTTCACAATTCAAATAAAATTCAGCTAGTTAATATTAACACCGAGGAAATGCACATAATTTATAACCATATAGAGAATACAATAACAACCCTCATATAAATGGTCAAAAGGTATCAACTCTTGAAGTTGATTATTAGCTATGACTTTGAAAGGTCAAGATTTAATTGTTCACGTATACAGGGGTACACATTCAAACTGTTTATTGACACAAAAACAGAGTGAAAGTAGAATTTTCAGTTTCTAAAAGGAATAAAAAGCAGTATATCACTTAATGAGAAATATAAGGGCATGACAGAGAAGAGACCCGAGCAGGCAAAAAGTTAGTACATTATATGTTTTCATATAATTAAAATTCCTTCCAACTTAAATCATTCAGAACTGTCTGTTCTTAGGAATGTTGATGTCATGATCATATTAGAGGAAAAAGCTGAACTAGTATATTTATCAGCCCCAAAAGGGTCCCTATGGTACTGACAGTCTGGGCAGAAGAGCGTGTAAACAATGAAAAACAGGCCTGGGGGTAAACAAGATGGCAACACAGGGTAAACGCCTATACTTGCTACCTCCCACAACCACATCAAAATTACAACTTAAAATATAGAAAAACCATCATTCAGGACCACCTGAAAGTTTACTGAATGGAAGTCCTACAACTAGAGAAGAATGAAGACAGCACACTGAGACTGGTAGGAGGTGCAGAGGTGTGAAAAGGGCTGATCTGGCACCCAGGTGTGCCACTTTTTCAATTGTGAGAGAGATTGCCTCTTTGGAGGCCACCTGGAGGAGCAAGGAGTCCCAGCCCCACACCAGATGCCCAGCCCAGGGTTCCAGAGCTGGGGAAAGAAGTCCCTACATTTGCTAAGAACTTCAGGCTGTAAAAATAAGTGCAAATTGGGTCTGAGTGACACACAGGCTCCTAGAAACACAGCTGCTCCTCTTAAAAAGCCGGCACCAGAAACTGAATTTACAAGCTCCTGCTTGCTCTGAGCTCCAATGTTAGGCGAGGTTCTGGGGGACCTAGACTGATACAGGGAGAAACTGGACGGTCTGGCATCAGGACAGGAACACAGGGGCGGCTTTCTTCCAGACAGAGGTGCTTGCAGCAGTCATTGTTCCTGTGCTGCAACCCCCTTGGTGCAGGGATGGCTGACAGCCATTTCTGTTTGCTCTGCCATGGAGATTCCCTGAGACACAACCCCACCCAAGCTGTTTGCAGTGGCTTTTGCATAAGAACTGCCTGTCCTTTCTCAGCATAAAACCAGTCAAACACGTGGCAGCTAAGTCAGGGATCCCCAAAGCTATCAAAAAAGGCCCAAGGCCGGCACCAGCACCAGCCTGCCTTGCTTCATGGCTGGACCTCATCTGGGCACTTCTAAACCTGACACAAATAGGAGGAATCTGCAGATCGCTCTGTAACTCCTGCTGGATGGCTCCAGGCAGTGGCTGACTTTGCACCTCCTTGGAGACACAAGAGCCAGTGTACCAAGTGGTCAGTGTGAGATCATACCAGATTACAACTTTTCACATCCATAAGTGACACATTCGGGGCAGACTCAGTGAGCACTAAAGCCCCACTGAACCAAGTCCTGCCCCATAAGGGTGTCTCCTGCACAGCAGCTCTCCCACTGTAGTTGCAGCTGGTCCCCACAACCAATTGGCCTAGAGGTCACTTCCTCCCAGTGATACCAACAGCAATCAAGGCTTAACTATAACAAAATTGTGCACACATCCCACAAAGGGTTGCACCAAGAGTGTCCATCTCAGGTGATTGGGGAGGCTGAGCCACTGGGCCCTGTAGGACACCTATGACACAAGGCCACTCTATCAACTCAAGGACACTTAGTAGCTACCCAATTCATGGAAACAAACACAAAGAAGCAGCTAAAATGTGGAGACAAAGAAACATGTCACAAATTAAAGAAGTGGAAGAAAGCAAACCACTGGATATACAGTTCAAAACCACAGTTATAATGTTACTCAAGAATCTTCTAGAAACCTCCGAGGAACTTAGTGAGACCCTCAAGGATCTTAGTGAGAATGCCAAAAAAAAAAAAAAAAGGAAAAGGACCAGTCAGAAATTAATCATACACTGACTGACATAAAGAATAATATAAGTGGATTCAACAGTAGACTAGAGAATCCCAAGAATCAAGCAATGATGTGAAATACAAGGAAGCAAAAAATACCCAACCAGAAGAGCAAAAAGAAAAAATAATCCAAAAATATGAAGATAGTGGAGGAAGCCTCTGGGACAACTTCAAACGTGCCAACATCCAAATTATGGGTGTCAGAAGAAGAGAGAGAGCAAGATATTGAAAACCTAGTTGAAAAAATAATGACAGAAAACTTCTCCTACCTAGTAAAAGAAATAGACTTACAAGTCCAGGAAGCACAGAAAATCCCAAACAAAAGGAATCCAAAGAGGACCATGCCGAGACACATCATAATTAAAATACCAAGGGCGAAATACAAAGAGAAAATCTTAAAAGCAGCAAGAAGAAAAAAAAAACAAAACACTTACCTGCAAGGGAGTACCCATACAATAGTCAACTGATTTCTCAACAGAAACTATGCAGACCAGAAGAGAGTGGCAAGAAATATTCAAAGTGATGAATAACAAGAACCTACAACCAAAATTACTTTACCCAGCAAAGCTATCATTTAGACTTGAAGGTGAGATAAAGAGCTTCACAGATAAGAAAAAGCTAAAGGAGTTCATCACCACCAAACTAGTATTATATGAAATGCTGAAGGGTATTCTCTAAGAAGAGGAGGAAGAAGAAAAAGGTAAAAATAAAAAAATTATGAACAATGAAGTGACAACAAATACATATCTATCAAGTGAATCTAAAAATCAAATGAATACAAAATCTGATAAACAGAATAAACTGTTGAATGGAATAGAATCAGAGGCATGGAGATGGAACAGACTGACGATTCTCAGAGATAAGGGGGTGTGAAGGTGCAGGAAGAGATTAGACAAAGATTTTATATGCAATACTTATGGACACAGATAATAGGGTGGCAAGTGCCTGGGGTGGGGTGAAACCATGTGGTGGGGAGCTATGGGAAGGAAAAAAGAGAGACATCTGTAATCTCAAAAATAAAGATTAAAAAAAGAAGAAGAAAAACAGGCATGAACAACACTGGGAGAGTAAAGGATAGATTGATTTCCATCCTTTAAATCCTTCAAGTTCAATTTAATATTTTTAGTGATTTAACACGAATCTAAAAATACTGATATGTTTGTGCTCTGATAAGAGTAAACACTCATTATTTTTAACACTTACTCTGCTGATCCTAATATACCAATGTTTTTCTTACAATGGGCATTAGGTTTATGAGACTGGATTAAATGATCTAATAATATTCTATTCTTGGTTTTGAAGTTACAAATCAATTACTTATGGGCCCCATCCAGAAAGTCTGGTTCCTCAGTTACATAGATAATAAAAATTAAGACAAGGCTTTAGTGATAGTTTTCTTGTGGATTTTAAAGCACTGTATGGGACCCCACAATCACAGGGTTTGGTAAATGTCAGATTTGGACTTTGAAATGTAGGTAACTGTTTTACTCCATTATTTTCTAATGTTGATTGGAACAAATTAACATTCCTGGAATACAAGCTAACTGCAAGAGCCCTGGAAAAGAACAAGGCAACTCCTGGCTCTTCATATTGATAAATTTAAAAGCCTGTGCTGTAATATGGACTTCTGTTTCCCCTCACTGTGTTTTTGAATAAGTGGATACTAGCTAAAAGCAGTGTTAGTTGAAAGCTTAAAAATATGTTATTCTAGTCCTAGCTGGCTTAGCTCAGTGGATAAAGCATCAGCCTGCAGGCTCAATCCCCAGTAGGGGGCATGCAAGAGGCAGCCGATCAATGATTCTCTCTCATCATTGATGTTTCTATCTCTCTCTCCCTCTCCCTTCCTCTCTGAAATCAATAAAGAAATATATATATATATATATATATATATATATATATATAATTTTAAAAGGTTATTTTAGTCTCTATTCTTGCTGAGTCCACTCTAATAAATAGAAACATTAGAAAACCACCTAGAGGTATTTGATAGTTTTACCCTGACCCAAAATATTTATCCATTTACCACTCTATACTGGCATAATGACTCAAATCCAACCTGCTGTGAACTGACCTAAATCATTTTGATCACAGGCAACTCTTAGGGATTTTTTGGGTACATAGTGGAGAGCCACAGAAAAGTTGCAGGTGCATAAAGCACATTTACCTAATCACAACCTCAAATAAAAGCATTCTGTAGGGGAAGAAAAATAATTTTCCCTCTATCCTTCTAGGTTCTTGGCTGAGACCCCATACACACACACACACCCGTAATAAAAAGACAAATCAGCATAAGAAATTAATGACATATACTTCTGTGTTTTGGGAGAGACTCAAGAAAACTGAGTAGCTCTGAAATAGACCAAGTCACTATCTTAAATATTATCTCTCACTAAGAACAAAGGAAGATGTTGAAGGATGAGATTGTGTGGAGGTGACCAGGAAAAGCACATTCAACAAGGATAAGGTTGTTATGCAGATTTATGTCCTTACTTACCTTCTCCATATAAGAATTTCTAGAGATTTAGACATTTTTCTCTTTATGGTAGAGGGAGATACCCTTAGAAATGGAGATTTCCTTTACAAATATAAATGTCTGTTATAAAGGGGTAACTTCTACTGTTTTCAGTACGTCAGTGTTTGCTGTTTCTTAAAAATAAGCAGATCAAGATAATCCTATGCCAAAGAGGCAAATTTGAGAGTGACATCTTCTGCTTCCCTTCAGAGCCCATAAGGAACTTTCATTACAGGCCATTTATTACGTGCATTAATTACAAAAACCTCTGATGCTCATAGAAATATACAGTAATAACAGTTTTTCCACTTGGCCCTTTCTCATAAAACAATGGCTCTGCTCTTCCGGGGTATGAATTCTTGATTAAGGTAGGCAGTTGTCAAAATATCATACTATCTATGTTGATGTATTTTAAATTAATTACAGACATTGTAGCATCACCATTTTTTTATTGATTTCAGAGAGGAAGGGAGATGGAAGAGAGAAACATCAGTGATAACAGAGGATCATTGATTGGCCGCCTCCGGCATGCCTCCTACTGGGGGTCCAAGCCACAACTCAGCCACGTGCCCTTGACTGGAATCGAACCTGGGACCCTTTAGTCCACAGGCTGACACTTTATCCACTGAGCTAAACTGGCTAATTTGTAGCATCACCATTTAAGTTAAAATCTACTAATGGCCCTTTAAGCATGCAAAACATCCCTTTGAAATGTGCTAACCCCTTTAAGTGACCAGTCAATAAACCTTTATTAGCAAGTTGTTTTACCATCCAAGCAGGCCTGAAGCACAGGCTGCACATCAGCATCACCTAGGCAGCTTAGAAAAATACCGATCCGATCCGAGGCTGCACCCAGACCAGGTCAGTCTCAGGGAGTGGACTCTAAGGGCCTGAATTTGTTATGGTTTGAGAACCCCTGCAGTAAAGGAATCAGAGGAGGCTTGTCTATACAAAGCAAAACCTGGAATAAGAAGGCCATTGGTAAACAAAATGAATCTATACAAGGGACCTCTCCTGAGTCACAATTTGGAGATCCAGATTTGGGGTCTGATAGTGAGTTAGAAAAAGTCTTCTCCCAACTTGCCAGCCTCTTGATAAAACATAAAAGGAATTTGTGAGAAGGGATCGGTCACTTTCAAAAGACTCCAGCCTGCACCTGACTCGCCTCTTGACTCCAAAGTGTTTCTTATTTCTTAAAGAAACATTTGCATAATGAACCTTCATGGGTCTGGGGGCCAGATCATGGGTACAAAGAGAATGAGTAGGTTTCAGATGGCTGAATACTATCCACTGCAGAGCAACTAAAATGACAACTATCAGATCAAATAAGATTCTGAGAGAAAGGAAGTTAGAGAAATGGATGTTGGCGGACCAGTCTTAATCAGGGTGTCTCCATCTCGCATGTGCATAATAAAGTAAGTTTTGGAATTCGAGTAAACCTTGGTTCTGTTTCTGGGGAATCACTTGCACGGGGAACCCTGCTAGGATTGTCTGCCTTGGCTCTTTTCCAGCTAGGAGTCTGGCTGCAAAACCAGGAAGCCTGAATTCTGAATTCTTTCTATCAAAGAGTACCTTCAGGAGATGCCATTAGGAAATGTTTATTGTTTAGAAAGTGGGCACACAGAACTGTTATAATGAGAGTATACCTTGTTCCTGAAATTAATTACCCAGAGTCTTAAAAAATTATCCTTTGCTGTTAGAAAACCTTTGAAGATATATTTGTCTCTGGTATTCACTACAGCGCCTCAGATGTAAAGAGAGAAATTTATTTTCAGAGGAATTTTGAGACCGGTTCTGTGTGTGTGTGTTGGGGGGGGGGGGGCAGTTGTGGGGAGGTGTACATACATACTTAACATCTATTGGTTTTTCCCAAAGATTGTGGAAATCCCATTAAAAATAGCAGCTTCTTAAGTAGTTACTGAACTCCAGTGTTTCATATTTTCTTTTAAAATATTTGGATGCATTTAGGTGAATTTGCAGCATTTTAATTATATCTGTATCAGATGAGCAGAAGAAATGTAAAAGCGTTTGGGGAGAGATTTAATTTTAGATAGCAGTGTAATTAACAGCATTTGGAAAAACGAGTGGAACTTTAATTAAATGTCTCTACATTAATTTAGTCATTTAATTGAAAATATATTGGGATAGTCCTTACCATTTATCACTCTTTGAGGGAAAAGGATTTTAAATAACATAGCATCAGTGGAACTACTTTTTTATTATTTAGCTAGATGTCTTCCACTTGGCACTTTGTTGAATTTTTCCCCTATTGTTTCAAGTTCTTCAAAACACAAATTTGACTTGTCACTTTTATTTAAAGAGCTGTAAATCTAGAGAAATTATAATTTGAAACTTTGAACCAATATTTCTTTTTCTTTATTTTAGAATTTCATAGTTACTAGAGTCACGTTGTAAAGTTTTCCCTTTTCTAGCAGTTATGCTGCAGCAGTGTGTCTGAATTTTAGCAACGTATTTGACATGGATCGTCACAATATCGTCTTAAATTGCATGAGGAACTACATTTACAGAAATGCAGTTAAGTAGGTTGGGAGGTATTTCAATAACCATGCCTAAGGAGGAATATTGTCTTCAACGGTAAATCTCAGAGGTTTTCAGTGCCATTAACCACAGACCGGATTCGGCTCTACTGCATTGCACAACTCCTCATCACATCTACATTAAATGGCACTCCCTAAAATGTGTGCATTACACAACCTGAATGACCATATGCAACTGCCCTGCCTGTACTTCAGCCCAGATTTTTAGCAATGATCAAGGTAAGAACACAGACTGTGCAGTTATTAGCCGAGTGACACAAAGATGGGAATGGCAGTTAACACACTGAAAGATCATAGTCAAAAGGAAAAGTAAGATTACAACAGAATAGGATGTTAGACCCAAATTTTAACAAATAAAATTTAGCAAGAGCAAGTAAGATGTCCTGCTGTTCAGCTTTTTAAATTCTCTGTACAAATATAGCCTAAGGAACGTGGGGCTTCGTGGCAATTCATATTGTTAAAGAACACATTTTAACTGAGTAAATTTATAGATTTAACTGGCTTTATTCAACAGTTCATGAATTGGGCAGCATCCAATCTAGCAAATAGATATAAAGGAGCTCTGAGGAGCTGTACAAAATGAAAAACCTTTATAGGCAGAAGGGAGCTGGAACAAGGAAGTTATTCCAGGCAAAACCCAGATTGGCTATTACAAGGTCACTTTCTCTTAGGGGATGGCAGGGGCCTATCAGACAGATGACCTAACTAGTGCTGATTAGGTGATTGCTGATTGGCTGGTATAAGATTCTATTTCTGGAAGAGCTGAAACTGTAATTAAGTCTCGTTTTGGTGATTTGGGCCTTAGCATAAGTGACTCCATTTGGGGCTTGTCTTATTTTTAACAATATGAGAAACAGATTGCAATTTTAGGTAACCACAAACTCAGTGTTAATCTCCAGTATGATCTAGTGTGGTGTGCTGTAAAATGCAATACAGTATTAGATTGCATTAATGGAATTAACAAAGGTTTCAGTATAGTACTCACTGGTTAAATCTCATCTGTGATGTCATTCTGATTTATGAGTACCACACTTAACGGACACCAACAAGTCAGAATACATCCATCCATAGCGGGGCAACAAAGACTAGGAAGGGTATAGAGATGGTTGTATGAGAAATATTGGAAAGAATATAGACAACTCGGTAAGAAAATAATTTGCAAATATAGGACAGTTTCTTCAGGCATTTGGGGAGGATAGGTAAAGGACATAGTACACCTAAATAAAAGTGTGGAAGGGAACCCTGAGCGAGCATAACAGGGGGGCCTCAATATGAGGAAGGAAAACCTAAGCATTATAGTTGTCATTAGGTGGCATGGAGTGCTTCACAAATTCCCATCATTTTTTAGCCTGGTTTATCAGATAATAGGATTACGCATGGTGCTTAGTTACAACTGATACACTATAACAATAGCTTAAACAATATAAAAATGTATTTCCCTCTCATGTACAAGTCTAGATAGGTCAGGGCTCATCATCAGGCTGTTCTACTTCACATCCTCAGTCCCTCTTTATCTTGTCGTTCTGCCATGCTGGCCTCAATTCTCACTGTCATGACATGGCCTGATACGTCTGCTCCAACTCCACTCATCACATCTGAACTCCAACCCCCAGCAAGATGAAGGCAGAAGGCAGAAGGGTTACGAGCCATCAGAGTTTTTAAGGGCAAGTGTCAGGAGCTGCCATAAAGTGTCCACTTAAAATTCCTTGAAGGGAATTTCATTACGTTCTATCTGCCTGCATGGGAGGCTAAGAAATATATTCTTTACTTTATGTATCCATGTACCAAACTGAAAACCCTGAGTTATTATACTGCTGTGAGAAAAGAGGAGAAAACATCAAAGGCAATCAGCCATCGTTGCCACTAGAATGTTTTAGAGAGAATTATTCTAGATAAACAAGTTAAACCTTAAGACCCGGCTTAGCTGGCACGGCTCAGTGATTGAGCATCGAGCTATGATGAACCAGGTGGTCACAGGTTCAATTCCCAGTCAGAGCACATGCCTGGGTTGTGGGCTAAATCCCTAGTAGGGGGCATGCAGGAGGCAGCCAATCAATGATTCTCTCTTACCATTGATGTTTCTCTCTCTCTCCCTCTCCCTTCCTCTCTGAAATCAATCAAAATACCTTTTAAAAAAAGATCCTATGGACTCCTAGGAGTATATGATCCTACAATTTATAGACAATAAAGAATCTCTTCTATCTATACACAGAATTGGTTCTCAAGGGCTATTTGGACGTTCCCTTACTTCTATGTCCAAAATTACCCACACAAGTGACCAGTGTGTACAATGTACATCTTTCTACAAAATTTCCATTTCTATTTCATTGAAACAGAATAAGACATAATAATTGTATGTCTTTTCTTAATTCGGCACTATTTTTTACTTTTGAACACGGAAGTTTAATAATGTTTATGAAACATTGCAAAAAAAGATGCACGCAGAACATACCACAGACTTAGAACATAATGGCCACCTAGAGTGAAATAAGTGTAAATGTCCTCTGTTGGCGGCATTCTTCATTGCCGTGTTTCTGCTGTGCCCGCGGGCTTTATTGCTGTCTATGGGAGGTTGTAAGTAGAGAAGTTTCATGACTACAGGGAGGTGAATGAGTATTGTAAGTAAGCAAGAATGAATTCATGTAAGTCAATGAAGCATTCTCCCCCCTCATTTTTCACTTAAAGCACCTATACACTTACATAGAAACATTTATAAAATGATTAATATTCTTATGTGGCCCCTATTGCTCTAACTCTCACAACATAATGTAGGTCAAAATCTGAAAAAGGTCATACTGTCCACTTCTTCCTTTGTTCCCTTCCAAGTATGAGAGAAGGAAGCAGAGCAAAATAAAGATGGCAAAAGGCCAAGATACACAATCTAGCATTTGTGGGAACTCTTATCCAACATGTAAAAACATAATAGTGTAAGGACAATTACACTGCAAAAATTAAACTTCTGTGTTGTGAAATGGAGAAAAATTTTACATCTAGCTCTGCTGTATCTCCCTGTGGGACTGTTCTAAGCACTAAGTTCCCGTTACATAATGAACAACTCCTTAAATACTGTGCAGTGCTATATCTCACTAGAAGCACAACACAGCAAAGTCTGCTTCTCAGTAACCATTTATGTTATACCTACTGGTGCTGAGTTCTGTAGTAAAAGGGTGGTGTGTGTGCATTTTGGGGTCATTGAAGAGTGCAAGATTGAAATTCATAACTAGAGCATTACATGAATCTGGTAGTAGTTTGAATGCTTTTCTATAATTATGTTCTTTACATTAAAGGTTAAAGATGCATGCCACTTTAAAAATGCTTTAGGAACTTGAAATCATCTAGTGCCAAGAAATACCTACATTGAGTCCAAAAAAAAATCTGGAAATTTAATTTCACTGCTTATTCTCAGAGACTGGACCCACCCTAAGTTTCTTTTACTTAATTGGGAGAGGCTGTTTTATTTGTTGCTATGTGGAAGATTCCCTGCCAGTTTTATCACGGCTATATTAGGATTCAAGGATGTATAAAATATTTCAGTAGTTATTGATAATACTTTATATCTGCATTGCACTTTAGAGTTTGGACTGAGCACTTTTAAAAGATCCTCTTTTTTTTCTTTTTTTAAAATTTTGTTTTATTGCTTATAGTATTACAACAAGTGTTAGATAGGTCTCCATTTTTTCCCTCTTTTATTTATTTATTATTAGTTGATTTATTTATTGTGGCAAATTGCCACAATGGTCGTAAGAGACTAGTAAATCATGGAAGGAGCTTCCATCCCTCTCTGGAGTGTAAGAGAAACCTCCAGTGTAATAAAGGAGGGTCATTCCAGAGCTCATGTGGCTGTATTCAGGAGGAAGCAGTAATGCTTCCAGATATGACTTATTTGAGAAATAAGATAATTTTCTCAGGCCAAAATGCTGTCATCCTGCATACCGTGTGAGCACTTTGAGGATGGAGCCTCTTCGCATCTAGAAGTAGACGTTAGATCACCTGGAAGAAGTAAATAAAAGAAAAATGGGTTAGATGCTTTTCCTCGGAAGGAAAATGATAACATTGCAACAGTGAGGTCAATAAATACAAATACAAATAATTTATTTCTCCAGGTTTCAGGAGGCATTTTGCAGTAAAGAGGGAGGCTAACCGAGAAAATGGCCCCTCATAAATAGTAGTGGTTTTTAAAACTGCCTGATTGTTTACTAAGCGCATAACATGAGCATGATATCATTGTAGGATCCTTATGTGCCACGTAGTTTTGCTCTGACCCTACTTCCTAAGCCTAGCCATACCTCTTATAAATGCTTTTCACTGCTAACAAAGGTGCTGGGGAAAGAGCAGGACTGGACTAGTGCTCTATTTCCCCTCCTGGACAAACTATTCCAAAGTTGATGTCCTAGTGATGGCTTCTCTCATACATGAAGGATGGTGAGTTATGCTATTGTTAAAGAGAAAGATGTTGGTCCATGTTGGGTTTTTTTTTAAAGCATTTGTTTCATTATTTCTAGTTTTATGCTATTTTACAATGTAATATCTTATTATTGGGTCTATCTTCTGGTTAAATGTTTTGTGCATAATAAATAAAGTCAAGAGAAAACTAGCAATCATGAAACTAATGGCAAAGTGTTCTTAAATTCAATAAAATAATACCATAAAAGATGAACTATGGTTTATAAAGCAATAAGATGATAATAAAGAAATAAGATGAAGTATCATACATAAGATACAGTTGAAACTTTAAAACATTCTTTTCTATTATGTATATGGTATTCAAAGGATAACTTTAATTTTATCAGCAGAGTTTTAGAACTTCCAAGTTCAGTTGACCTTTGAGCAGCACAAATTTGAACTGCACAGGTCTACTTATACATAGGGTTTTGTTTGTTTGTTTGTTTTTAGTAAATACATGTACCATTTCTGATCCACAGTTGGGAATTTGTGGATGCAGAGGACTGGCTGTATGTGTCAATGTATACCATTGAATATAAGGGACTTCAACATCCAAAGATTTTGGTAACTGAGGGGCATTCTGGAATCAATATCCCATGGACACGAATAGACAACTTACATCTGGGGGGGAGTCAAAAGTTGTACACAGATTTTTTTACTATGCCAAGCTCTGTGCCCTAACCCTCAGGTTGTTCAAAGTTCAACTGTATTGTTTTTATTAATGACTAGAGGCCCAGCGCACAAAAATTTGTGAACTCAGGGAGGTCCCTCAGCTCGGCCTATGCCCTCTCACAATCCGGGAACCCTCGAGGGATGTTCACCTGCTGGATTAGGCCCACTCCCCAGGCGATCGGGCCTACGCTGGCAGTCAGACATCCCTCTGGCAGCCTGGGAGCCCTCGGGGGATGTCCACTTGCCAGAGGGGATCAGGCCTAAGCTGCAGTGGGACATCCTTAGCACTACTGAGGAGGCAGGAGAGGCTCCCGCCACCACCGCTGTACTGGCAGCCGTCAGCCTGGCTTATGGCTGAGCAGAGCTCACCCTGTGGGAGTGCACTGACCGCCAGGGGCAGCTCCTGCATTGAGCATCTGCCCCCTTGTGGTCATTGTGTCATAGTGACCAGTCATTCCCAGTGGTTCTGCTGTTAGGGTCAATTTGCATATTAGCCTTTTATTATATAGGATGATAACATTTATTGAGTTCTGTGATTACAGTCATATAATCTTTTAGTGTTTGTATTATTCATGACAAAGTGTGGTAAAGCTTCTAGGGATGAGCATGCCTTGGATGCGAGTACCTTAAATGCACCTTCCTAAATGCAACAAATAGACCTCAAGCTACCCTTGACCTTCACAAACCACATTCCAACTAAACTACACCCACCACCCACCTCTGCCCTTGCGCTGTTAATGGAAAAGCAGCAAGAACTGTGGCTCTACAGTCAACAGAGATATAGTTCTAATCCCAGTCTACCCTTTGATAGATATACTAGAGGCCCAGTGCATGGAATTCACAGTCCGGGAGCCCTCCTAAGCCGGCAGTCAGACATCCTTAGCACTGTCACAGAGGTGGGAGAGCCTCCTGCCACTGCCACTGCACTCACAAGCTGTGAGCCTGGCTTCTGGCTGAGCAGCACTCCCCCTGTGGGAGCACACTGACCATAAGGGGGCAGCTTCTGCATTGAATATCTGCCCCCTGGTGGTCAGTGCACATCATAGTACTAATGATTATATACAACATTTTAAATATCATTCCTGAATGTACATATTCTTTTTCTTGTCATATAATTGTAATCATTGCATGTTTCTTAAACACAACCAAAGTGTTAGTTTCAATCAATAAGTCTTGTTTCTGTGGTCATTGTTTCCCAGAATTCTGGGGTTTCTAAGCATGGTAGTTATTCTTCCAGGAAGAATGCTGAATGTCTCCAGGACCAGGCATTTCTCTCTAATTGACATTATTTCACACCCTCCATTTTCCTTAGTATTCAAAAGTATTTTTGATGTTTGGCCAAGAATCCTGCTATGTTTCATAATAATTTTCTGTTCTCACTCTCTGCACTGAAAAATACCTATTCCTTGCATCAATTGCAAAATGACAATTTGAAAGCGTTTTACCACAGCTGGATATTTTTCATTGATTCTTTTCATCTGAAGATCATTCATTAGAATTTTCCTTCTTTCTTATACATCAATATCTCCTTTCCGTCTATGTACATGATGCCCTTTGCTACATTTAAATGTAGATTGCTGATTACCGTTATTCTTTAACTTCATCCCATGATCATAATAAAATCACAAATTCCAAATTTGATTGCTTTTTTAACCTGTTTTCTAACCTGTCCATCCAGATGCACTTTATAGTTCTTAGACGTTCAGCTTCCTGATGGCTGATGTCTACCAATCTCTTCACGACATCTGTGCAATGTTTTAGATGGTATCATTGCATTTTGTCTATATTCAAATTTGCAGAATGTAACCTACAGAATATATATTGACTAATAAAGAAATGCATCCACATGGTAGATGGTTATAGAGAGAGTAAATATATTTCGGTATGCAGCATGCACCCACAAAAATAAAATGTAGAAAACAGCAATTTGTCATGTCAGCATTGCAAATGAAGATTGTGCCTAGAAAACAGAGTAAGTCTAGAATGTATAAAAGGTTTTCCTTCCAAATTCATTCACATGTAAAGCATAAAAAAGTGGAATATCACATAAGTAAGCCTTAATTTTTATATTATGTTGGTGTGTCGTTGTACTTAGGAAAAAAGCGATTTCCAGATCCTAGACTTTTTTATATAACCACCTGATCATTTCATCCCTTGAAGTTATTTGAAAGCAGAAGCAGGGAGGGGAGAGCAGAAGAGAGGAATAGGATGAGGGAAAGAGAGAGAGGAGAGGGGGCACTCTACTTACTTATGTTAAGGAAAAATAAATAAAAGAGGAAAAAATAAGGAAGACAGGAAGAGAGAGAGGAAGAAATCAAGTGATATATTATCATATAAAATGTTTAAATCAGTCTAAAATATGTTCATTGTATAATCCCTG